>CAJUXJ010001975.1:62699-100133 GCA_910589775.1 Avena eriantha | reverse complement strand
CAGTCAAAACAAGCTCTCTTTATCACTTAAGCATGGACCTTCCTACTCTTTCCAATCCAAACCAAACTATTTGAAAACCAATGCGTGAAAGAGGGGGTCCAACCAATTTATTCAGCAAACTAAGAAAACCAAGCAAACGAAAACCAAAACAAAAACGAAAAAGAAGACGCTCCAAGAACAACACAACTGTGCATGAAATAATAAAAATGAAGTGTTTGGAAGAAACCTGGGATTTTTATTGATGAAGAAGGGGATGCCTTGGGCATCCCCAAGCTTTGACGCTTGTACTTCTTGGATATTTCTTGGGGTGACACGTGTGGAATCCCCAAGCTTGTGCTTTAGTCCATTCTTCATCTCATTACTCATTCCTTCCATACACCTGAAATTTTTCCTTCATACAAAACTTCACACAATCTTTATTACCAACATTAGTGCACTCAAGATAATAAGTCTTTAGGTTCAGTTCCAACACCAATAAAACTTCCATTAAAACACAAGATACTGTAGCACTTCCCTCAAAAAGCTCAATTCCCCAAAAGAACTCAAAAGGAACCAACAAGAAGCAAATGCAAATAAAGGCAGAAATCTGTCAAAACAGACCAGTAGGTAAAGATGAATATTTTCGAAGACCATCTGTTGCTCAAATAAAAAAGTGTTGAACTAACGAAAGTTAGATAACAACCTGGGGCAGAAGCACAAAAATTCACGCATCGAATTGGTGAAGCACAGAAATCTGTTTCGGGACATCAACTTTCCCAATCATTACTTCTCTCTCATTAGAGGTTACTTTTGGCACAAAAAAGAAAATAAAAAGGATAAGGACATCTAAAACTTTTGGGTTATCTCCCAATAAGTACTTTTCTTTAACGCCTTTAAGTTAGGCATAAGAAGCAAGAAAAAGAATCAACTGTTCTCAAATGAAGAAGCATTCAAACCAAATTTCTTGCCCTAACCTCTCTTACTTTTATTATTAGCCTTGGGGAACATATGATTGCTTGGTGGAGAAGAAAAGTGCATGGTTCCCTTTTCCACATCTATTATTGCTCCAAGGAGTTCCATAGGGATCTTCCAAGTGTGATTTGTCCTTTTCATACATATTTAATAACAAGATAATCAGTAGAAACCATTTTCCCTAGGATCTTTGTAAATACTCCTTCAGCTATTCCAATGGGTAATATTGTGGCATTATTAGCAAGAATATTTCTTCTCCTCCTTCAGAAAGTCCCCAAAGATTCAAAGATTCATAGATATCTATAGCAATCTTTAATTTAGACATGATATCACAGCGATCATGAAAAGTTTCATTATTTATAGCAATCTTTAATGTGGGAAGACATTTTGAGGGTTCAGAATATATTGGAGCATAGTTATGATGCTCTCTAAGTGTATTATAGCAATCTTTCAAACTAGCACTGCTGGTCTCAAGAGTATTCAATCTAGCAAATATGTTTATGAAGGAAGAGTCAGATTTGCTAGGAAAGTTGTAAGTGAATACCAACTTCTTTATGGCATTATCAGCATCATCCCTCATTGCATTGGAGAAAATCTCCTCCCACTATAGCATCCAAAGTATATCTATAGCAAAGAGCAATTCCAAGGTAAAAACTGCTAAGGAACAAGCTTTGAGTCATTTTAGGTTCAATTTTTTTATGTAGATCAGAGATTATAGACCAAGCTTCTTTGAAACTCTCTTCAATTCCTTGTTTAAAAGTGAAAATCATTTCCTCAGGTGACATAGTTGCTGGAGCAATGCTAGACATAATGATAGCTTAAGTTAAGAACTATTTTTTGTGTGTTTTTAATAAAGAAAGCAGACTAGTAAAGCTAATTGTTTTGTGTTTTTGATAAAGAAACAAGCAAACAAAGCAAAAGTAAACTAAGAAAAACAAAAATAACAAAGTAAATATATTGGTTTTGAGGGACTCCTCTTGTGAAGATGTCCTTGACTCCCCGGCAACGGCGCGAGAAAAATCCTTGCTGACTCATATATTAACGAGCTCATTGGGGAACCCCAAGAGGAAGGTATGATGACCACAGCAGCGAATTTTCCCTCAGTTATGAAGCCAAGGTTTAATCGAACTAGTAGGAGCAAGGAAACACCTCAAAGGTGTTGCTAGCTGGACTTTGGCTGGGCGCACTACCGGCGCCAGCAGCAACGTGGAGACATGCACAACACAAACACAGAACTTTGTCCCCAACTTACAGTGAGGTTGTCAATCTCACCGGTTTTGCTGAAAACAAAGGATTAAACGTATAGAATGGAAGAAAGTAATAGTTTGCAGAAAGTAAACACAAAACAGTAAACAGTTGATTGTAGATTCATGATAAAAGAAAGGACCAGGGTCCATAGTTCACTAGTGGTGGCTCTCCTTAAGATAGATGACATGTTGGGTGAATAAATTACAGCGGTGCAATTGACTAACATCAAGAAAGCATACAAGCATATACTACTCATCTTGACTCCTTTGAGACTTGATTGGGCATTACAACATTATACATAGACTGTAATCCAACTGCATCTATGGCTAATAATCCACCTTCAGGTTATCATCCGAACCCCCTCCAGTATTAAGTTGCAAGCAACGGATAATTGCATTATGCATTGTGTGTAAAGTAAACAATATGACTGTTCTATGAACAAAGGATTGTTGTTTTCTCCCTAGTAGCAATAGCACATCTAGTACCTTAGAGATTTCTGTCACTTCCCCAGATTACTAGAGGCATGAACCCACTATTGAGCATAAATACTAACTCTTGGAGTTGCTAGCATCTACTTGGCCAAGATAGCTACTAACAACGGAAAGCATGCAAGATCACAAATAACAAAGACATGATAGAATCAATAATCAATCTGAAATAGCATCTCAATATCCATCGGATCCTCGCAAACACAACATGTAGAATTACAAATAGATGATCTTGATCATGAACGGAGCTCACAAGATCTAAACATGATAGCACAAAGGAGGAGAACCAGCCATCTAGCTACTACATGGACCCGTAGTCCAGAGATGAACTACTCACGCATCACACCGGAGGCTTGCATGGTGATGAAGAAGGCCTCCAGGGTGAATTTCCCTCTCCGGCAGGGTGCCGGGAAGAGCTTCAGATCCCTCCCGATCTAGGGATGGAGATGACGGCGGCTACAGACTCTTTCGTGGAATTTTGATCAGGTACTTAGGGTTTCTGTATCGGAGGCATCTTATAGGCAAAAGCAGAGGCTGAGGGAGTGCTTGGGGCAACTAGACCACCCCCTAGCGCGGCCAGGGCTGGCCCACATGGCCAGGTGGTGTGGCCAGGCCCTAGCCCCTCTCCGTCTCGTATTGTGGCTCTGGGTATCCCTCGGTGAAAAACTGACTTTGGCTTTTGTCCCATCCAATTCCGAGAATATTCATTTTCTAACTTTCCTGGAACCAAAAACAGCAGAAAACAGGCAGCTGGCACTGTGGCTCCTGTTAATAGGTTAGTCCAAGAAAGTGTATAGAAATTACTACAAAGTTGGAACAAACATAAAAAGTAGATAAAAACCAAGCATGGAACATCAAAAATTATGGATACATTAGCAACGTATCACACCTATCATGCAATCTCCAAAGTGGGATGAAATTTTCGAAAATATGTGTGATGCTAGTGATTATGCTTTAGGGGATGTGTTGGGACAGCGAGATGGAAAGAATTTGAATGTTATTTATTATGCTAGTAGACCTCTTAATAAGATTCAGAAACATTATGCTACAATAAAAAAGAGTTTCAAAGCTATAACTTTTGCTTGCGACAAATTTAGATCTTACATAATTAATTCTAAGGTAATAATTCATACGGATCACCAAGCTTTGCGTCACCTTTTTGTGAAAATGATGCTAACCCCAAGTTGATTAGGTGGGTTTTATTACTACAAGAATACGATTTGCAAATAGTAGATAGTCCGGTAGCAGATCATCTCTATAGGATGGAGGGAATGATTAATGATCCCGTACCTACTAATGATTCATTTCCTGGAGAATATTTATCAAAGGTAGAAATTGTTGATCCATGGTATCCAGATTATGCTAACTATCTAGCAACAAAAAATTTACCTCCCGGTATGTCAAGAAATCAAATAATAAAACTCTTTAATGATCTTAAATATTACTTTTGGGATGATCCATATCTATATCGTCATGGACTTGACGGAATGATTCGGAAGTGTGTTCCTAATCACTAAATGAATGCGATATTGAAGGCTTGTCACGATAGTCCATATGGAGGGCATCATGCAGGTAAAAGAACTGATGCAAAGGTACTTCAATCCAGATTCTATTGGCCCACCTAGCTCAAGGATGCACACAAGTATGTGGAATACTGCGATGCTTGCCAAAGAAGAGGTAATATAGGTAGGAGACAAAAAATGGCGATAAATCATAGTCTAATAATTGAACCCTTTGATGTATGGGGAATGGATTACATGGGACCATTTACAGAGTCAAATGGTTATACTCATATTCTTGTTGTTGTTGACTATGTTACTAAATGGGTTGAAGCTATCCCAACAAATCATGCGGATGCAGCTACCCCAGTGAAGATGGTCAAGGATGTCATATTCCCCACGTTTGGAGTTCCTAGATTTTTAATTACCAATAGTGATTCTCATTTTATGAAAGGGACTTTCAGGAAAATCCTCAGCAAGTATGGAGTAACTCACCGCATTGCTTCACCATATCATCCCCAAACAAGTGGTCAAGTGGAACTCTCAAATAGAGAACTGACGACCATACTCGAGAAGATGGTGGACAAATCAAGAAAAGATTGGTCATACAAGTTAAATGACACTCTATGGTAATACCATACTACGTTTAAAAATCCAACGAGTATGAAACCTTATAAGATGGTGTACGGTAAGGCATGTCATTTACCATTAGAACTATAACACCAAGCTTTTTGGGCAATCAAGAATCAAAATTATGATCTCAAAGCAGCAGGGGAAAAGCGCTTAATAGATACGCATGATTTATATGAGTTTAGAAGTGAAGCCTATGAGAATGCTAGGTTGTTTAAGGAAAAAGTTAAAATATGGCATGATAGAAAAATAGAGAATAAAACATTTAAAAGTGGAGACAAAATGTTGCTCTATAATTCTAGTCTTAAGTTGTTTCAAGGAAATCTCAGATCGAAGTGGGAAGGTCCATACATAGTTAAAGAATCCTATTCGTTGGGAGGGGTGAAGCTCCAAGGAAAAACACCCTCTCTTGCATGGGTGGTAAATGGACAACGCTTGAAGCATTATCTGGTAAAAGAAGATATAAGTGTAATCATTATAGAGTTGAGCATTCCTGAAGAAGTGATAAAGCAAAGATATACGAAGAACGGAAATTACAAGAAGAATGGACTCAAGACAGAATGAGCGGTACTACGGTCAAGATATTTACCATAAAAGAGGTTTTCATGGGAGGCAACCCATGTGAAATAAAGGTTTCAATAAGTTTTTAAATTTTCAGCTAAAGTCTAGCTTGAGTATTGTTTTTATTGTTTTTAATAAGAATGATTCATGCTCTAGCAAAGAAGAAGGAAGCTTGATGATGCCAAAATTGGTTGAAAGTCGAAGCTGACATTTCTCTGTCAAAACTCGATATTTCGTTAAGTTTCAGATTAATAAAGAATACTTGGAGAAGCAGAAAAATTTGGTGGACATAGAAGGTTTAACGACCAACTATATGGTGGGAATAAAAAATCCGGCCATATAGTTCCGGCCTTATAGTTGTTGCAACGTCAATGCTTCCATCCATAAAAGGTACTGAGAGTTTAACAACAAACTATACGGTCGGAATTATAAAATTCCACCTGTATAGTTGCGGTCATATAGTTGTCAACACCTTTGACAAACTAATTTCTGGAGTACTGAGAGTTTAACGACCAACTATATAGCCAGAATTAAAAATTCTGCCCGTATAGTCGCGATCGTATAGTTGTTGACCCTTTTCCAAAAAAAGTATCCAAGATACAGAGAGTTTAACGACCAACTATATGGCGGCAATTAAAAATGCTGCCCGTATAGTTACGGCTGTATAGTTAGGTTCCACCATAGATCGAATCTATAGTCGGTTCACAACTATACGGTGGCAACTATACGAGATGCACCCGTATAGTTGCTCGTTACGCAAGGCGGCTAGGGTTTTTTACCCCTCCTTTTAAAGCTAATCGCATTTAACCTTTTTCATTAGGTTTTTGCAGAGCTACAGCCTCTAGCCTCGAAAGATCTTCATCATCCCTATACAGGCACCTTTAACAACATCCGTGCAGCGAAGCCATGCAGCCCTTCCACGCCAACACGATCTGGAAGAAGAAAGAAGAGAAGCCTGAGAAGAGGATCGAGGAAGCAGAACCAAAAGGATCGGCATTATCATCCGGCCCGGAGATCAAGCCTTTCCCAAACTGGGAGGACATGTTCCCGCAAAGGATGGAGATGATGAGACAAGATGAGCTGGGACGGAACAAGGATGAGTACCTCAATAATCCTTATTGTTAGAACATAGGATCCTATTATAAACATCCTCTTGGTTCATCCCCTCTTAAACCTAAGAAGGTGCGGCAAGATGAGATTCATGATAATATTTGTGAGTTAGAAAAGGCTTCTAAGGCATGCATTAAAACAATTGGAGAATGGATTGACTCCTACTAGATGATGAGCAAAGACCTTGAGAAGAAGGTCGATGCAATCGATGGTAGAGTTGGTTTCCTAATTAAAACACTCTTTGAGTTAATATATGAGAATAAATTCCTCAAGAGGAAAATGTTGAAGCTCCAATACGACATGGCAAAGCTCAACATTCACTTTGAAAGCATAGTTAAAGCAGGCAACTTAAAATTAGAAGGTGACACTCTATCTACCCAAAAGGAGGAATAGGTACCCACAAGGAGTTAATTGATCCCGCCTGGCTTGATTCCAAGCCTGGGGAGATCTTTAAAGACCGTGTAATCTTTCTTATAAGTTTTATATTGCAGTTTTTGCATTAGTTCGAACCAGAAATAAAGTTTGCATCATTAGAATTCCCTTCAGGAATATTCGATCCCTTTTATGAAATTCCGACCTTATTATTATATATGGAGCAATATTGAGTTTGCGTTTGCTTTAAAGATATATGAATGTATTGAGTATGATTTTACTTGCATTTGATGATGGCAATAGGAGTCTTCCACACCATTGGTATTAATGGAACACATAAATATAATTGGGTCAACATGTTGTAAGTCTATAGTTTGATTCACAAAGAGAAATTATCTATACAATTAAGTTGAAAAAGAAACCTTGAACAAAGGAAAATGGAAGTGTTATCGAAATAGAGTGAGAACAAGTCGTGGTAGAATATCCAAGTCATAAGAATGCTTCATATACAGTTGGAATTTGATAATTGAGATTGTTGAACTTTGAATTCCTACATAAGGTGGAATATATGGCTAACTCCTTTGCACATCACTTAAAAACATTGTGAGCATATTTGCAAAAGAAAGAAAAAAGAAGAAAAGGAGCAAGTGCGCAAAGAGCAAATAGGCATATACCACTGTATTGTAGTATGACAAAGAGACACCTTTGAGATTTTGAATCCCAAGCGAATACGTTGATCCTAAAACACTTGGGACTACCTCGTTAACTCATTCGGTTGAACCGGATACTTTTATATTATGTTGAGATTCATCTTCTATGAACTGTTGATAACTAAGGCGTGGAAGCCTGCTAATACTATTCAGATGGTTCGAGTAAGGTACTATTCACAAACTTATTCCTATGTATCATATATGATAAACACATGCTACAATTGCCTCATTTATTTTATTGACTTAGGTTCATGAATATGAGGATCACAACCATTAAGGTAAAACTTGCTCGGGACGAGTAAGAGTCTAAGCTTGGGGAAGTTAATGAGTGCATATTTGCATCATGTTTTACATTGATATTTTACATTGTAGATGTAGGATTTTGGTATTTTATGATGCTCACGTGCATATTTTATGTCTGTTTTCACCAGGATCAGGATGTATGATGGATCCAAAGGATACAATTTTTGGAGCAGTTGTACTATGGAGAAAAGGAGTCAAAAACAACGTAAATCGCTTATTTGGGAAATATTAATAATACCAGAAGCAAACAAGGGAGGCAGAGAGTCCAACGACCAACTATACGAACAAGGCAACTTTTCCAATCGTATAGCTCCGGCCATATAGTTTGCGCCGCCTCCACTTCGTCAAATAGTTTCACCCCGTGCAATTGGTTCGGGGATACGATATACAAAACACCAATAAATCATGAAAACCTCACCTTCAGAGGGCCTCTGGAGGGGGAACTCATCCGCTAGGGATCCATCTTCGCCTTGCGCAGATCCGGGAGGCAAAGGCATTGATCTTCATCAACCACCACTTCATCACAACCATCTCCATCCATCCCATATGCATCTTGTCTAGATCTTGTTGTAATTCCGTACCCATTGTGGATTTATACAAGTACTATTCATCTATGGTTGTTTCTATTACCATTGCTATGATATTGATTGCCTCCATGTCTGAATAGATCTCTAGTTCATGGGGACATGGAGAAATCTTAGCATATGACTAAGATGAGATAGAGATTATTACGTTATACATCATTATGTGTACATGTTAATTGTCTTCATCTTGATATTGGGAGTTGTGCACCTACTTAATATTTGCCTCTTATGGGGACACGATGAAGGGGATTACCTGTTGGTAAGCGGAGGGATGATATCACTTACTGTGACTATAAAGTTGTTGTCATTCTTTACGTACTAACTTAGGGAATCAAGGAGAACTCATCAAGCCATGTCCATGCCAAGGGAGAAATCCCTTAATAACGTGGTAACGCAATGGTTGTCGGTTACTGTCTGCTATGGTTATGAGGACGATGTGTTCAGCGGGTGCTGGCAAATCGTCCATATATGGAGCTCCTCCCACATACATACACATTATGATAATATTCGTTATAATACTCTTAATTACTTAGTCTAAATTGCTAGCGGTGTATCCACTATTCCCTAAGAACGCATTTTCCCTATTGTGGTGTATCCACTCTAGCTGTGGTTCATGGGAAGAGTAGACATACAATGACACTGGTGGATCGATGTGTGGTTCATGGGAAGAACACACATGCAATGACACCGGTGGATCCATGTGTGGTCCATGGGAAGAACACACATGCAATGACACTTGGTGTGGTTCATGATATGGTTTGTGAGAAGAGCACACATGCAATGACACTGGTGGATACATGTGTGGTCTGTGAGAAGAACACACATGCAATGACACTTGGTATGGTTCATGATATGGTTTGTGAGAAGAACACACATGCAATGACACTGGTGGATCCATGTGTGGTCTTTGGGAAGAACACACATGCAATAACACTGGTGATATGTGGTCTGTGAGAAGAACACACATCCAATGACTCTAGCTGTGGTTCATGAAAAGAGTAGACATGCAATGACACTTGTGGATCCATGTGTGGTTCATGGGAAGAACACACATGCAATGACACTGGGTGGATCCATGTGTGGTTTGTGAGAAGAACACACATGCAATGACACTGGTGGATCCATGTGTGGTTCATGGGAATAACACACATGCAATGACTCTGGTGATATGTGGTTTGTGAAAAGAACAGACATGCAATGCCTCTAGCTGTGGTTAATGAGAAGAGTAGACATGCAATGACACCGGTGGAGCCATGTGTGGTTTGTGAGAAGAACACACATGCAATGACACTAGGTGTGGTTCATGATATGGTTTGTAAGAAGAACACACATGCAATGACTCTAGCTCTGGTTTGTGAAAAGAGCATGCATGCGATGACTCGGGCTGTGGTTCATGGGAAGAGCAGACATACAATGACACCGGTGGATCCATGTGTGGTTCATGGGAAGAACACACATGCAACGACACTTGTGGATCCATGTGTGGTCTGTGCGAAGAAGACACATGCAATGACACTGGTGGATGCATTTGTGGTTCATGGGAAGAACACACATGCAATGACACTGGGTGTGGTTCATGATATGGTCTATGAGAAGAACACACATGCAACGACTCTAGCTGTGGTTCATGAAAAGAGCACGGATGCCATGACTCTAGCTGTGGTTCATGGGAAGAGTAGACATACAATGACACCGGTGGATCGATGTGTGGTTCATGGGAAGAACACACATGCAATGACACCGGTGGATCCATGTGTGGTCTGTGGGAAGAACACGCATGCAATGACACTGGTGGATCCATGTGTGGTTCATGGGAAGAACATACATGCAATGACACAGGTGATATATGGTCTGTGAGAAGAACACACATGCAATGACTTTGGTGACATGTGGTTTGTGAAAAGAACACACATGCAATGACACTGGTGGATCCATGGGTGGTTCATGGGAAGAACACACATGCAATGACACAAGTGATATGTGGTCTGTGAGAAGAACACACATGCAATGACTCTAGTTGTGGTTCATGAAAAGAGAAGACATGCAATGACACTAGTGGATCCATGTGTGGTTCATGGGAAGAACACACATGCAATGACAGTTGCTGTGGTTCATGATATGGTTTGTGAGAAGAACACACATGCAATGACTCTAGCTGTGGTTCAAGAAAAGAGCAGACATGCGATGACTCTAACTGTGGTTCATGGGAAGAGCAGACATACAATGACACTAGTGGATCCATGTGTGGTTCATGGGAAGAACACACATGCAATTACACTGGTGGATCCTTACGTGGTCTGTGAGAATAACACACATGAAATGACACCGGTGGATCCATGTGTGGTTCATGGGAAGAACACACATGCAATGACACTGGTGGATCCATGTGTGATCTGTGGGAAGAACACACATGCAATGAATCTGGTGATATGTGATTTGTGAAAAGAACACACATGCAATGACTCTAGCTCTGGTTTGTGAAAAGAGCATGCATGCGATGACTCGGGCTGTGGTTCATGCGAAGAGCAGACATACAATGACACCGGTGGATCCATGTGTGGTTCATGGGAAGAACACACATGCAACGACACTTGTGGATCCATGTGTGGTCTGTGGGAAGAAGACACATGCAATGACACTGGTGGATCCATGTGTGGTTCATAGGAAGAACACACATGCAATGACTCCGGTGATATGTGGTTTGTTAGAAGAACATACATGCAATGACTCTAGCTGTGACTCATGAAAAGGGCAGACATGCAATGACACCGGTGGATCCATTTGTGGTTCATGGGAAGAACACACATGCAATGACACTGGGTGTGGTTCATGATATGGTCTATGAGAAGAACACACATGCAACGACTCTAGCTGTGGTTCATGAAAAGAGCACGGATGCCATGACTCTAGCTGTGGTTCATGGGAAGAGTAGACATACAATGACACCGGTGGATCGATGTGTGGTTCATGGGAAGAACACACATGCAATGACACCGGTGGATCCATGTGTGGTCTGTGGGAAGAACACGCATGCAATGACACTGGTGGATCCATGTGTGGTTCATGGGAAGAACATACATGCAATGACACAGGTGATATATGGTCTGTGAGAAGAACACACGTGCAATGACTTTGGTGACATGTGGTTTGTGAAAAGAACACACATGCAATGACACTGGTGGATCCATGGGTGGTTCATGGGAAGAACACACATGCAATGACACCGATGATATGTTGTTTGTGAGAAGAACACACATGCAATGACTCTAGTTGTGGTTCATGAAAAGAGAAGACATGCAATGACACTAGTGGATCCATGTGTGGTTCATTGGAAGAACACACATGCAATGACAGTTGGTGTGGTTCATGATATGGTTTGTGAGAAGAACACACATGCAATGACTCTAGTTGTGGTTCAAGAAAAGAGCAGACATGCGATGACTCTAACTGTGGTTCATGGGAAGAGCAGACATACAATGACACTAGTGGATCCATGTGTGGTTCATGGGAAGAACACACATGCAATTACACTGGTGGATCCTTACGTGGTCTGTGAGAATAACACACATGAAATGACACCGGTGGATCCATGTGTGGTTCATGGGAAGAACACACATGCAATGACACTGGTGGATCCATGTGTGATCTGTGGGAAGAACACACATGCAATGAATCTGGTGATATGTGATTTGTGAAAAGAACACACATGCAATGACTCTAGCTGTGGTTAATGAAAAGAGCAGACATGCAATGACACTGGTGGATCCATGTGGGGTTAATGAGAATAACACAGATGCAATGACACTGGGTGTGATTCATGATATGGTTTGTGAGAACACACATGCAATGACACTGGTGGATCCATGTGTGGTCTGTGAGAAGAACACACATGCAATGACACTAGGTGTGGTTCATGATATGGTTTGTGAGAACAACACACATGCAATGACACTGGTGGATCCATGTGTGGTCTTTAGGAATAACACACATGCAATGACACTGGTGATATGTGGTTTGTGAGAAGAATACACATCCAATGACTCTAGTTGTGGTTCATGAAAAGAGAAGACATGCAATGACACTGGTGGATCCATGTGTGGTTCATGGAAAGAGTAGACATGCAATGACACTGGGTGGATCCATGTGTGGTTTGTGAGAAGAACACACATGCAATGACACTGGTGATATGTGGTCTGTGAGAAGAACACACATCCAATGACTCTAGCTGTGTTTCATGAAAAGAGTAGACAGGCAATGACACTTGTGGATCCATGTGTGGTTCATGGGAAGAACACACATGCGATGACACTGGGAGGATCCATGTGTGGTTTGTGAGAAGAACACACATGCAATGACACTGGTGGATCCATGTGTGGTTCATGGGAATAACACACATGCAATGACTCTGGTGATATGTGGTTTGTGAAAAGAACAGACATGCAATGCCTCTAGCTGTGGTTAATGAGAAGAGAAGACATGCTATAACACCGGTGGATCCATGTGTGGTTTGTGAGAAGAACACACATGCAATGACACTAAGTGTGGTTCATGATATGGTTTGTAAGAAGAACACACATGCAGTGACTCTAGCTCTGGTTTGTGAAAAGAGCACGCATGCGATGATTCTGGCTGTGGTTCATGGGAAGAGCAGAGATACAATGACACCGGTGGATCCATGTGTGGTTCATGGGAAGAACACACATGCAACGACACTGGTGGATCCATGTGTGGTCCGTGGGAAGAACACACATGCAATGCCACTGGTGGATCCATGTGTGGTTAATGGGAAGAACACACATGCAATGACTCCGGTGATATGTAGTTTGTGAGAAGAACATACATGCAATGACTCTAATTGTAGTTCATGAAAAGAGCAGACATGCAATGACACCGGTGGTTCCATGTGTGGTTCATGGGAAGAACACACATGCAATAACACTGGGTGTGGTTCATGATATGGTCTATGAGAAGAACACACATGCAATGACTCTAGCTGTGGTTCATGAAAAGAGCACGGATGCCATCACTCTAGCTGTGGTTCATGGGAAGAGTAGACATACAATGACACTGGTGGATCGATGTGTGGTTCATGGGAAGAACACACATGCAATGACACCGGTGGATCCATGTGTGGTCCATGGGAAGAACACACATGCAATGACACTTGGTGTGGTTCATGATATGGTTTGTGAGAAGAGCACACATGCAATGACACTGGTGGATACATGTGTGGTCTGTGAGAAGAACACACATGCAATGACACTTGGTATGGTTCATGATATGGTTTGTGAGAAGAACACACATGCAATGACACTGGTGGATCCATGTGTGGTTAATGAGAAGAACACACATGCAATAAGACTGGTGATATGTGGTCTGTGAGAAGAACACACATCCAATGACTCTAGCTGTGGTTAATGAAAAGGGCAGACATGCAATGACACCGGTGGATCCATTTGTGGTTCATGGGAAGAACACACATGCAATGACACTGGGTGTGGTTCATGATATGGTCTATGAGAAGAACACACATGCAACGACTCTAGCTGTGGTTCATGAAAAGAGCACGGATGCCATGACTCTAGCTGTGGTTCATGGGAAGAGTAGACATACAATGACACCGGTGGATCGATGTGTGGTTCATGGGAAGAACACACATGCAATGACACCGGTGGATCCATGTGTGGTCTGTGGGAAGAACACGCATGCAATGACACTGGTGGATCCATGTGTGGTTCATGGGAAGAACATACATGCAATGACACAGGTGATATATGGTCTGTGAGAAGAACACACATGCAATGACTTTGGTGACATGTGGTTTGTGAAAAGAACACACATGCAATGACACTGGTGGATCCATGGGTGGTTCATGGGAAGAACACACATGCAATGACACCGATGATATGTTGTTTGTGAGAAGAACACACATGCAATGACTCTAGTTGTGGTTCATGAAAAGAGAAGACATGCAATGACACTAGTGGATCCATGTGTGGTTCATTGGAAGAACACACATGCAATGACAGTTGGTGTGGTTCATGATATGGTTTGTGAGAAGAACACACATGCAATGACTCTAGTTGTGGTTCAAGAAAAGAGCAGACATGCGATGACTCTAACTGTGGTTCATGGGAAGAGCAGACATACAATGACACTAGTGGATCCATGTGTGGTTCATGGGAAGAACACACATGCAATTACACTGGTGGATCCTTACGTGGTCTGTGAGAATAACACACATGAAATGACACCGGTGGATCCATGTGTGGTTCATGGGAAGAACACACATGCAATGACACTGGTGGATCCATGTGTGATCTGTGGGAAGAACACACATGCAATGAATCTGGTGATATGTGATTTGTGAAAAGAACACACATGCAATGACTCTAGCTGTGGTTAATGAAAAGAGCAGACATGCAATGACACTGGTGGATCCATGTGGGGTTAATGAGAATAACACAGATGCAATGACACTGGGTGTGATTCATGATATGGTTTGTGAGAACACACATGCAATGACACTGGTGGATCCATGTGTGGTCTGTGAGAAGAACACACATGCAATGACACTAGGTGTGGTTCATGATATGGTTTGTGAGAACAACACACATGCAATGACACTGGTGGATCCATGTGTGGTCTTTAGGAATAACACACATGCAATGACACTGGTGATATGTGGTTTGTGAGAAGAATACACATCCAATGACTCTAGTTGTGGTTCATGAAAAGAGAAGACATGCAATGACACTGGTGGATCCATGTGTGGTTCATGGAAAGAGTAGACATGCAATGACACTGGGTGGATCCATGTGTGGTTTGTGAGAAGAACACACATGCAATGACACTGGTGATATGTGGTCTGTGAGAAGAACACACATCCAATGACTCTAGCTGTGTTTCATGAAAAGAGTAGACAGGCAATGACACTTGTGGATCCATGTGTGGTTCATGGGAAGAACACACATGCGATGACACTGGGAGGATCCATGTGTGGTTTGTGAGAAGAACACACATGCAATGACACTGGTGGATCCATGTGTGGTTCATGGGAATAACACACATGCAATGACTCTGGTGATATGTGGTTTGTGAAAAGAACAGACATGCAATGCCTCTAGCTGTGGTTAATGAGAAGAGAAGACATGCTATAACACCGGTGGATCCATGTGTGGTTTGTGAGAAGAACACACATGCAATGACACTAAGTGTGGTTCATGATATGGTTTGTAAGAAGAACACACATGCAGTGACTCTAGCTCTGGTTTGTGAAAAGAGCACGCATGCGATGATTCTGGCTAGTGGTTCATGGGAAGAGCAGAGATACAATGACACCGGTGGATCCATGTGTGGTTCATGGGAAGAACACACATGCAACGACACTGGTGGATCCATGTGTGGTCTGTGGGAAGAACACACATGCAATGCCACTGGTGGATCCATGTGTGGTTAATGGGAAGAACACACATGCAATGACTCCGGTGATATGTAGTTTGTGAGAAGAACATACATGCAATGACTCTAATTGTAGTTCATGAAAAGAGCAGACATGCAATGACACCGGTGGTTCCATGTGTGGTTCATGGGAAGAACACACATGCAATAACACTGGGTGTGGTTCATGATATGGTCTATGAGAAGAACACACATGCAATGACTCTAGCTGTGGTTCATGAAAAGAGCACGGATGCCATCACTCTAGCTGTGGTTCATGGGAAGAGTAGACATACAATGACACTGGTGGATCGATGTGTGGTTCATGGGAAGAACACACATGCAATGACACCGGTGGATCCATGTGTGGTCCATGGGAAGAACACACATGCAATGACACTTGGTGTGGTTCATGATATGGTTTGTGAGAAGAGCACACATGCAATGACACTGGTGGATACATGTGTGGTCTGTGAGAAGAACACACATGCAATGACACTTGGTATGGTTCATGATATGGTTTGTGAGAAGAACACACATGCAATAACACTGGTGGATCCATGTGTGGTCTTTGGGAAGAACACACATGCAATAACACTGGTGATATGTGGTCTGTGAGAAGAACACACATCCAATGACTCTAGCTGTGGTTCATGAAAAGAGTAGACATGCAATGACACTTGTGGATCCATGTGTGGTTCATGGGAAGAACACACATGCAATGACACTGGGTGGATCCATGTGTGGTTTGTGAGAAGAACACACATGCAATGACACTGGTGGATCCATGTGTGGTTCATGGGAATAACACACATGCAATGACTCTGGTGATATGTGGTTTGTGAAAAGAACAGACATGCAATGCCTCTAGCTGTGGTTAATGAGAAGAGTAGACATGCAATGACACCGGTGGAGCCATGTGTGGTTTGTGAGAAGAACACACATGCAATGACACTAGGTGTGGTTCATGATATGGTTTGTAAGAAGAACACACATGCAATGACTCTAGCTCTGGTTTGTGAAAAGAGCATGCATGCGATGACTCGGGCTGTGGTTCATGGGAAGAGCAGACATACAATGACACCGGTGGATCCATGTGTGGTTCATGGGAAGAACACACATGCAACGACACTTGTGGATCCATGTGTGGTCTGTGGGAAGAAGACACATGCAATGACACTGGTGGATCCATTTGTGGTACATGGGAAGAACACACATGCAATGACACTGGGTGTGGTTCATGATATGGTCTATGAGAAGAACACACATGCAACGACTCTAGCTGTGGTTCATGAAAAGAGCACGGATGCCATGACTCTAGCTGTGGTTCATGGGAAGAGTAGACATACAATGACACCGGTGGATCGATGTGTGGTTCATGGGAAGAACACACATGCAATGACACCGGTGGATCCATGTGTGGTCTGTGGGAAGAACACGCATGCAATGACACTGGTGGATCCATGTGTGGTTCATGGGAAGAACATACATGCAATGACACAGGTGATATATGGTCTGTGAGAAGAACACACATGCAATGACTTTGGTGACATGTGGTTTGTGAAAAGAACACACATGCAATGACACTGGTGGATCCATGGGTGGTTCATGGGAAGAACACACATGCAATGACACAAGTGATATGTGGTCTGTGAGAAGAACACACATGCAATGACTCTAGTTGTGGTTCATGAAAAGAGAAGACATGCAATGACACTAGTGGATCCATGTGTGGTTCATGGGAAGAACACACATGCAATGACAGTTGCTGTGGTTCATGATATGGTTTGTGAGAAGAACACACATGCAATGACTCTAGCTGTGGTTCAAGAAAAGAGCAGACATGCGATGACTCTAACTGTGGTTCATGGGAAGAGCAGACATACAATGACACTAGTGGATCCATGTGTGGTTCATGGGAAGAACACACATGCAATTACACTGGTGGATCCTTACGTGGTCTGTGAGAATAACACACATGAAATGACACCGGTGGATCCATGTGTGGTTCATGGGAAGAACACACATGCAATGACACTGGTGGATCCATGTGTGATCTGTGGGAAGAACACACATGCAATGAATCTGGTGATATGTGATTTGTGAAAAGAACACACATGCAATGACTCTAGCTGTGGTTAATGAAAATAACACACATGCAATGACACTTGTGGATCCATGTGTGGTTCATGGGAATAACACACATGCGATGACACTGGGAGGATCCATGTGTGGTTTGTGAGAAGAACACACATGCAATGACACTGGTGGATCCATGTGTGGTTCATGGGAATAACACACATGCAATGACTCTGGTGATATGTGGTTTGTGAAAAGAACAGACATGCAATGCCTCTAGCTGTGGTTAATGAGAAGAGCAGACATGCTAAAACACCGGTGGATCCATGTGTGGTTTGTGAGAAGAACACACATGCAATGACACTAAGTGTGGTTCATGATATGGTTTGTAAGAAGAACACACATGCAGTGACTCTAGCTCTGGTTTGTGAAAAGAGCCCGCATGCGATGATTCTGGCTGTGGTTCATGGGAAGAGCAGACATACAATGACACCGGTGGATCCATGTGTGGTTCATGGGAAGAACACACATGCAACGACACTGGTGGATCCATGTGTGGTCTGTGGGAAGAACACACATGCAATGCCACTGGTGGATCCATGTGTGGTTAATGGGAAGAACACACATGCAATGACTCTGGTGATATGTAGTTTGTGAGAAGAACATACATGCAATGACTCTAGTCGTAGTTCATGAAAAGAGCAGACATGCAATGACACCGGTGGTTCCATGTGTGGTTCATGGGAAGAACAGACATGCAATAACACTGGGTGTGGTTCATGATATGGTCTATGAGAAGAACACACATGCAATGACTCTAGCTGTGGTTCATGAAAAGAGCACGGATGCCATCACTCTAGCTGTGGTTCATGGGAAGAGTAGACATACAATGACACTGGTGGATCGATGTGTGGTTCATGGGAAGAACACACATGCAATGACACCGGTGGATCCATGTGTGGTCCATGGGAAGAACACACATGCAATGACACTTGGTGTGGTTCATGATATGGTTTGTGAGAAGAGCACACATGCAATGACACTGGTGGATCCATGTGTGGTTTGTGAGAAGAACACACATGCAATGACACTGGTGGATCCATGTGTGGTCTTTGGGAAGAACACACATGCAATAACACTGGTGATATGTGGTCTGTGAGAAGAAACACAGATCCAATGACTCTAGCTGTGGTTCATGAAAAGAGTAGACATGCAATGACACTTGTGGATCCATGTGTGGTTCATGGGAAGAACACACATGCAATGCTCTTCCCATGAACCACAGCCAGAATCATCGCATGCGTGCTCTTTTCACAAACCAGAGCAAGAGTCACTGCATGTGTGTTCTTCTTACAAACCATATCATGAACCACACCTAGTGTCATTGCATGTGTGTTCTTCTCATTAACCCCACATGGATCCACCGGTGTCATTGCATGTCTGCTCTTTTCATTAACCACACCTAGAGTCATTGCATGTGTGTTCTTTTCACAAACCACATATCACCAGAGTCATTGCATGTGTGTTCTTCTCACAGACCACATATCACTTGTGTCATTGCATGTGTGTTCTTCCCATGAACCACCCATGGATCCACCAGTGTCATTGCATGTGTGTTCTTTTCACAAACCACATGTCACCAAAGTCATTGCATGTGTGTTCTTCTCACAGACCATATATCACCTGTGTCATTGCATGTATGTTCTTCCCATGAACCACACATGGATCCACCAGCGTCATTGCATGCGTGTTCTTCCCAAAGACCACACATGGATCCACCGGTGTCATTGCATGTGTGTTCTTCCCATGAACCACACATCGATCCACCGGTGTCATTGTATGTCTACTCTTCCCATGAACCACAGCTAGAGTCATGGCATCCGTGCTCTTTTCATGAACCACAACTAGAGTCGTTGCATGTGTGTTCTTCTCATAGACCATATCATGAACCACACCCAGTGTCATTGCATGTGTGTTCTTCCCATGAACCACAAATGGATCCACCGGTGTCATTGCATGTCTGCCCTTTTCGTGAGTCACAGCTAGAGTCATTGCATGTATGTTCTTCTAACAAACCACATATCACCGGAGTCATTGCATGTGTGTTCTTCCCATGAACCACACATGGATCCACCAGTGTCATTGCATGTGTCTTCTTCCCACAGACCACACATGGATCCACAAGTGTCGTTGCATGTGTGTTCTTCCCATGAACCACACATGGATCCACCGGTGTCATTGTATGTCTGCTCTTCCCATGAACCACAGCCCGAGTCATCGCATGCGTGCTCTTTTCACAAACCAGAGCTAGAGTCATTGCATGTGTGTTCTTCTTACAAACCATATCATGAACCACACCTAGTGTCATTGCATGTGTGTTCTTCTCACAAACCACACATGGCTCCACCGGTGTCATTGCATGTCTACTCTTCTCATTAACCACAGCTAGAGGCATTGCATGTCTGTTCTTTTGACAAACCACATATCACCAGAGTCATTGCATGTGTGTTATTCCCATGAACCACACATGGATCCACCAGTGTCATTGCATGTGTGTTATTCTCACAAACCACACATGGATCCACCCATGAAAACTTTCATGATCAAGATACTATGGCATGTAAGGAAGAATCGCGAGTATAATGTTAGTTCCCAAAACCTTTTTGGGAGATCCGGATGCCTAGCATCACCATCCTTCACAAATTCTCATACAATGTGAGAACATGTATTTTGCTAAATTATACTCTATCATAATGCAACCAAAAACATATCACAATATCTTCCACACATGATGGTTTCTGAAACATTTTTTTAGCTCCTAGATAATCTTGATATTAAAACAACTTTTGAATATCAATAATCATGGAGGCAAGCATGATACTTTAGATACTAACATTGGAATTCTTACTCTTGTTTTAATACTACTTATTAAAATTCATGGAGTAAATAGAGTTTTCTGAAAGTTTGCAATAGGACTTCTAAACTTTAAATTGACATTCAAAACAATACGATACCAGTTCGTAAAGTAAATATCCAGAATTCTATAGTTCTATTATCTCAATTAAAACAAAGCATAACGTAGTGAACAGACGCCAATGACTAGAACAAATTATGCAAATTCACTTCGATTTAGTTTATGACAGATTGAGTTCGACTAACCCAAATTAGAAATGAACTCCCACTCAAAAACGACATGCCTCGTGCCATTTTGGTGATTACATGAACCAAATTCACTACACCAAGTCCGATCATCAAGTGAGTCGGTTTAGCTTCAAAGGAAAGCATCAACATGGGCATCACATCAACTATATGACTCATTCTTAACCTTTCGGTCCGTGTTCCGAGGCCATGTATGTACATGCTAGGCTCGCCAAGTAAGAACCTTAGTACCCGTGTGTGTAAAAATGTCTTATACCCGTTGTATGAAAGCATAGAGTCAAGTACACCCGATCATCATGTGATGTCTCGAAACACAATCCATAGAACAGTGCATACTTAAGGAAGAACACATTTTATCCTGATATTTAAATGAGGGGTCATCTTATAATGCTATTAAAACACCAAACTAGCAATGTAAGATGCAAACATCATATGTGTAAACTGGAATGATATGGTCCATGCATTTGATAACCATCATGTGCATCGTGGTATGATCTCTATCATTCCTTTGTGTGTAAGGCCAAGGTCTATGGAACTTACACATTAGGTGTGTTGTAAGAGTATGTATCATACATCTACTTACAACATTACCATATCATGACACTAGCCCAGCAACAATCTAAACTAGACGCCTCTAATTTATCCATTGCAAATTTTACGTGGCTTAGGGCTTTCGGAGATAGAACCGGTCTTACCTACGAACATGGAACCACAACGAGTATAACCAAGTTATTAGCAACTCGTTGTAAATGAGATATTGACTATAGTAGGAGAGTGATGTCTACGCACTTCTATTCTTGTAGACAGTTGTTGGGCCTCCAAGTACAGAGGTTTGTAGAACAACAGCAAGTTCCCTTAAGTGGATCACCCAAGGTTTATCGAACTCAGGGAGGAAGTGGTCAAAGGTATCCCCTCTCAAGAAACCCTGCAATCAAGATACAAGAAGTCTCTTGTGTCCCCAACACACCCAATACACTTGTCAGGTGTATAGGTGCACTAGTTCGGCGAAGAGATAGTGAAATACAAGTGGTATGGATAATTATAAGTGGTAACGGTGATAGAAGATAACTTGATGGCGTGGAAAAGACTAAAGTAAAACTGAAATAAAGAAGGAAGCAAGCAAACATGCAATAGATCTAATAGCAAACGGTGTTTCAGTGCTTAGAAACAAGGCCTAGGGATCATACTTTCACTAGTGAACACTCTCATATAAATATATTCTTCTTCATGATACTACTCTTAACTACTCTCCGGTTAGACACTCTAATCGATGGTAGGGCTATAACAGCACACCTCAAAGTAAGCCTTTCCCATCTACAAAACCCCACACTGTCACCTTGAGTACTAGATGAGTCCAACAAACACCACAATTTCATAAAGGCATCCAACTCCAAATATAACTCATAACAAGTATTTGTAATATCTAGCCTAAGTGCCACCATGGTGTGCACGCTGTCACTTTCACACACATGGGGAGAGCAGAGATCTATTAAAGCACTTTAGTTGCAAGGTAGGTCTACTTGATTACAAAGCTCATGATCACAATATGATCATGCATAGAGAGAGAGATGAACACATAGCTACCGGTAGAACCCTTAGCCTCGAGAGAGAACTACTCCCTCCTCATCATGGGAATCAGCAATGGTGATGGAGATGGTGGTGGAGATCGATGGAGATGGCTCTGGGGGCAATTCCCCATCCCGGCAGGGTGCCGGAACAGAGACTTTCTGTCCCCCGAATCTCCCCTTCGGTGGCGGCGGCACAGTGGAACTTTTCATGGATTTTTGATTGACGATTTAGTGTTTTGGTATCGGGAGGCTCTCATAGGCGAAGGAGGCAAGGTCCGTGGCCAGCCAGGGGTCCCACACCATGCCCTGGCGTGGCCTAGGCTGGCCCGCGCCAAGGGGGGGTGTGGCCACCCTGTGGCCCCTCTCCGGCTCTCCTTCTGGCTCCGTGAGTCTTCCGGGAAAATAGTAACTTTGGCTTTTGTCCCGTCCAATTCCGAGAATATTGATTTTCTGACTTTCTGGAACCAAAAACAGCAGAAAACAGGCAACTAGCACTGTGGCATCTTGTTAATAGGTTAGTCCAAGAAATCATATGATAAGTACTCCAAAGTTGGAACAAAACACGAGAAAGTGGATAAAACCAAGCATGGAACATCAAAAATTATAGATACATTTGCAATGTATCAGAGAGACAGACACCCGCCAGCCACTTATGCAAAACTAGTTGCATGTCAGTCGTGGAATCGATCTCATGTGCGATGACATGTAACGTTGGTCCGGGCCGCTTCATCCCACTATGCCACCAATATCCAAAATACATGAAAGAAGCAATAACATGATCATCATCGCCCACATATAAACATATGTGTACTACTCGTGCAAAGCACCTACGCATAGATCAGGCTCTGATACCACTGTTGGGTTCGCAACATAGAAAACAAAAAAATTACTACGATGGGAACTATACACCAAGATCTATCTACTAGATACAAGCAACGGGTGGATATACATCCATAGAGAACTTACCCTCGAAGACAACAAAGCTTTTATAACAAGTTGGAACTCTAGGATGATGTAGTCGTACACTTGTCGATCTCAATATCGTGATGAAGTCCTTTAGGTCCAGCGACTCCAGCATCATCAGGTCTAGCACCATCATGTCCAGCACCGCAAAGCACCAGTGCATCCATGATCGCACACACGTTCGGTCCACCGACCAACCTCCGCCTCCTCGCTCTATCGATGCAGCAGAAGCAGTAACTCCTTTCCAGATAAAGCCACCGGGAACATGTATCTCGCTAATCCGAGACCATGGGGAAGAACTAGAGAGAGAAGAGAACCTTCACGATGAGGTGGTGCAAGATGAGAGGAGGGAGTGGGGGGCCTTTTATAGGGAGAGGGGTGCAGCCCCTCACCATGGCCGGCGGCCAAAGGGAGGTGGCCCCACCTCTTCCACATTCATGTGGGTGGAGCTCCCACTCACATAATTAGCCACCCACTCATAGTTCCAGTCACCTCCATTAAATTTCCACCAAATTTAATGCAAGTTCTCATTAAATAAAACACTTTTATTTATTTTATTCGGAATTTTTTTAATTACATTAATTAACAAACATTCACATAAAACCCCCTGCAACATTTCAATATCACGTGCAGAACCAGTTTCCGCAATTTCACTCGAAACAATTCCGGTTTCCATTAAAATGATTCCAGCGCTTTCTTAGATCTTTATCTGAAACATATTTGCTCCAAATGGTGTCGGTATCCCTTAAGTGTGTCACCCTACGGTTCGTGAATAATGCAGACATGATCGAGACCCCTCTCCGATCAATAATCAGCAGCGGGACCTGGAGATCCGTACTGACTCCCACGTATTCAACGATGACTCTTGTGATCTTGTGAACCTTTAACGTCGTAACTAAATCCCTTTGTCTCGCGATATATTACATGTCCGAGATTTGATCATTGGCATCCAAATACCTAGTTTGACCTCGTTGCCGACATGCACTCTTTTCTCGTTCCCGTGATATAACATTCTAGTGATCACACCACTTGCTTGCAAGCTATTTCAATGTGATATCACCGAGAGGGCCCAGAGTATATCTATTCGTCATCGGGATGGAAAAATCCCACTCTTGATCCATGAGCCTCAACATAACACCTTCGTAGCACTGAACCCACCTTTATAGTCACCCTGTTACGGTGTGACGTTTGATGTTATCAAGATACTCTTCTGGTGTTAGCAATTAACATGATCTCATGGTCTAAGGACTAAGATTACTTCGTATGATGTTATAGCAATATAAACATAATGACTCTGATCGTAATGCTATACTTCGGATGAATGTTCATCACATCATTCCACAATGTTGTGACCTCATTATTAACAACATCCAATGTCCATGATCAGGAAACCTTGATCATCTTATTAATCAATGAGCTATTTTATGTGAGCGGCATTACTAGGGACTTTGTATTTTGTTTATTAAACACACATGTATTAACGTTTCCAAATTAATACAATTATAGCATGAAAAATAAACATTTATCATAAACATCGAATAAGATAATAACCACTTTATTATTGCCTCTCAGGCATATTCCCTTCAATTACATGAACCAAATCCACTACACCAAGTCCGATAATCACGTGAGTCAGTGTAGCTTCAAAGGCGAGCATCAATATGGGCATCACATCAACTATATGACTCATGCTTAACCTTTTGGTCTGTATTGTGAGGTCATGTCTGTACATGCTAGGCTCGCCAAGTAAGAACCTTAGTATTCACGTGTGTAAAACTGTCTTACACCCATTGTATGAAAGCGTAGATTCAAGTACACCCGATCATCACGTGATGTCTCAAAACAAGATCCATAGAACGGTGCATACTTAAGGAAGAACACATTTATCTTGATATTTAAATGAGGGATCATCTTATAATGCTACTAAAACGCCAAACTAGCAATATAAGATGCAAACATCATATGTGTAAAGTGGAATGATATGGTCCATGCATTTTATCACCATCATGTGCATCGTGGTATGATCTCTATCATTCCTTTGTGTGTAAGGCCAAGGTCTATGGAACTTACACGTTAGGTGTGTTGTAAGGGTATCTACCATACATCAACTTACATCATTACCATATCATGACACTAGCCCAGCAACAATCTAAACTAGACGCCTCTAATTTATCCATTGCAAGTTTTACGTGGCTTAGGGCTGTCGAAGATAGAACCGGTCTTACCTACGAACATGTAAACACAATGATGATAACTAAGTTATTAGCAACTCATTGTAAATCAGATATTGACTATAGTAGGAGAGATAGACACCCGCTAGCCACTTATGCAAAACTAGTTGCATGTCAGTCGTGGAACCGGTCTCATGTGCGATGACATGTAAAGTTGGTCCAGGCCGCTTCATCCCACTATGCCACCAATATCTAAAATACATGAAAGATGCAATAACATGATCATCATCGGCCACATATAAACATATGTGTACTACCCGTGCAAAGCACCTACGCATAGATCAGGCTCTGATACCACTGTTGGGTTCGTAGCATAGAAAACAAAAAAATTCCTATGATGGGACCTATCGCCAAGAACTTACCCTCGAAGACAACAAAGCTTTGTTAACGAGATGGAACTTGTGGATGATGTAGTCGTACACTTGCCGATCTCAAGATCGTGATGAAGCAAGTCCAGCAGTTCCAGCACCATCAGGTCTAGCACCATCAAGTCCAGCACCGCAAAGTAGCGGTGCATCCGTGATTGCACACATGTTCGGTCCACCGAACAACCACCTCCTCCTCGCTCTAGCGATGCAGCGGAAGAAACAACTCCTTTCCAAATAAAGCCACCGGGAACATGTATCTCGCTAATCCGAGACCATGGGGAATAACTAGAGGGAGAAGACAACCATCACGAGGAGGTGGTGCAAGAGGAGAGGATGATGAGGTGCCCCTTATATAGGGGAGGGGGAAGCCTAAGGGGGCATGGCGCCGGCCATGGTGGGTACCCCCACCTCTCCCTCATTCATGTCGGTGGAGTTCCCACTCACATAAACACACACCTCCACTCATGTCCACTCACATGCATTAAATTTCCACCAAATTTAATGCAAGCTCTCATTAAATAAAACACTTTTATTTATTTTATTCAGAATTTTGTTAATTACTTTAATTAACAAACATTCACCTAAAACTCCTTGCAACATTTCAATATCACATGCAGAACCAGTTTCAGCAATTTCACCCAAAACAATTTCGGTTTCCATCGAAATGATTCCAGCGCTTTCTTAATCTTTATCTGAAACATATTTTCTCCTCAATGGTGTCAGTATCCCTTAAGTGTGTCACCCTACGGTTCATGAATAATGCAGACATGATCGAGACCCCTCTCCAATCAATAATCAGTAGCGGGACCTGGAGATCCATACTGACTCCCACATATTCAAACGATGACTCTTGTGATCGTGTGAACCTTTAACGTCGTAACTAAATCCCTTTGTCTCGTGATATATTACATGTCCGAGATTCTATCATAGGCATCCAAATACTTAGTTTGATCTCCTTACCGACATGCACTCTTTTCTCGTTCCCGTGATATAACATTCTAGTGATCACATCACTTCCTTGAAAGCTATCTTAATGTGATATCACCGAGAGGGCCCAGAGTTTATCTATCCGTCATCGGGATTAACAAATTCCACTCTTGATCCATGAGCCTCAACATAACACCTTCGAAGTATCTTAACCCACCTTTATAGTCACCCTTTTACGGTGTGATGTTTGATGTTATCAAGTTACTCTTCTGATGTTAGCAATTAACATGATCTCATGGTCAAAGGACTAAGATTACTTCGTATGATGTTATAGAAATATAAACATAATGACTTTGGTTGTAATGCTATACTTCGGATGAATGTTCATCACATCATTTCATAAATGTTGTGGCCTCGTTATTAACAACATCCAATGTCCATGATCAGGAAACCTTGATTAGCTTGTTAATTAACGAGCTAGTCTATAAGAGAGGCATAACTAGGAACCTCTTGTTTGTTTATTAGACACACATGTATTGACATTTCCAATCAATATAATTGTAGCATGCAAAATAAACATTTATCATAAACAAGGAATAAGATAATAACCACTTTATTATTGCCTCTCGGGCATATTCCCTTCAAGGGGGGCCTTTTATAGGAGAGTGGGGGTCCTCCCCTCCCATGGTCGGCACCCATGGGGGGAGCCCCCACCTCTTCCTCATTCATGTGGTGGAAGCTCCACTCACATCAATTTTGCCTCCACTCAAAATCCCACTCACATGCATTAAATTTCCACCAGATTTAATGCAACTCTCATTTAATAAAACTCTTTTATTTATTTTATTCAGAATTTTGTTAATTACTTTAATTAAAAAAATGCATAGAAAACCCCTGCAACTTTTCAATATCACATGTAGAACCAATTTCAGTAATTTCACCCAAAACAATTCTGTTGTCCATTGAAATAATTCCAGCACTTCGCAATTCTTTTGTCAATAACATATTTTCTCCAAATGGTGTTGGCAACCCTTAAGTGTGTCACCCTATGGTTCGCAAATAATGCAGACATGATCGATACCCCTCTCAGATCAATAATCAGGCAACTGGCACTATGGCTCTTGTTAATAGGTTAGTCCAAGAAATCATATGAAAAGTACTCCAAAGTGTGGACAAAACATAAGAAAGTATATAAAACCAAACATGGAACATCAAAAATTATGGATACATTAGCAATGTATCAACATCCCCAAGCTTAACTCCTGCTCGTCCTCGAGTAGGTAAGTGATAAAAAGATAGAATAATTTTTGAGGTGACATGCACCATCGTAAACTAGATCAAAGTATTTGTAAAACATTGATAGCTGGGATCATAGTACTTCAATCATAACATGAAAGACAAAGTTATAACAATAATACAAAGCAACTATGTAGCAACATGATAAGGCACAAACAAAAGATTCATGAATAACAATGCTTTGCAAGACGTTTGTTTGTTTCACATAAAGAAAACATAGCATAGTGGCATTCAGCTTGTCCCTCATAGAGTAGAAAATATAAATGCATAGGACACCTTCAAAGTTCATAAGAGTGACTAGATACAATAGTTTCAAACAAACAATAACAAGTTATGCATCAATCAACTAGTCTTGGGACAATGCACATAGAACTAAGAATGGCCACTATGCTCTCAAAGTAGGTGCGTAAAGA
The DNA here is from genome assembly GCA_910589775.1 of Avena eriantha. Lineage (NCBI taxonomy): Eukaryota > Viridiplantae > Streptophyta > Magnoliopsida > Poales > Poaceae > Avena > Avena eriantha. Next base: position 71,233 of record CAJUXJ010001975.1, on the reverse strand, counting down.
TAGAAGGTGGAGACTCAATATAATGGTGGAAGAAAGGCCTTTTGTAAAAGGAAGTAGGGATTCAAGTCTCATAAAGAGCTTCCAAAATAATGGTACTTATAGCTTCCAGCTCTCATTGCCCCTATCATAAGCATCTTGAAGGTGATTAAGGTTAAAGTGACACAACTAAGAGGATATGCTTGACAAGTTATAAACCAAAATCTCATGCCCCTTACTTACGAAGACCGAACCTCATGCTACTCAACTTCAGTCACGGGTAAGCTCTTGTCATTGTAAGTATATGTGTATCATTAAGAACCGCCAACGGGGTACCCCTTACACATGATACGGGAGCTTTCCCATAATCAAAATGACAAGGCAAGCAGACAATGAGCATCTCAGCGTTCTTTTTATTTGCTATTTGCATAGGTTTTTATTGAGGATGCTTCATAGAGTGCTCATTATGGTGATGCTGCAAGTTTCGACCATGATTAGGCATGGCTTAGGCTAGCGGCCTCGGCGTTTCTCTAACAGACAAACAAACTCCATGATCTTACAAGTTCCCCTTTTAATTCACACCGCCGGGATCCATAAGCTAAAGAACATGATATCAACGGGGTACAAAGTACAAGTGCAATGTTGAAAGCGTTCCCTGTGATACATGGTTCTGCTAACTTCAACTTATAAAGCGCAAGCATATACGCAACAAAGATGGATGCAATGGTTGAGGTTTATTAAATGCAAGAAAGTAAAGTGTGCCATCAAGATCGTGAGAGCTTTAATCACTAGTTTTATCATAACAAGTTTAATTCAGAAGGTAGACAAAAACATGAATATACTTGGAATAGCATATGCTAATAGGTAGGTATGGCTGACTCTTTGTAATAACTTGGTTTTAGGAGTTGGATGCATGAGTGGAACCCATACTTGGTTATGGAGGCTAGCAAAAGACTAGGAGCGACAAACTAGGAGAGCAATAATGGCCATAATCATGCAGAGCGACAAAACATCATTAATCAAAGCATACAGTGATACTACAAGTTGAAAACTAAAGGATCATAAGGTCTATGGTGACTTGGGATAGTCATAACATGGTGTGAGCATGCGCCAACTCAACCCAAATAAAACATCAAAGGAGAATACCACAATACTATGCTTTAATATGCTAAAACAACGCATGATTCTTCAAAGGCACATTAAGGAATCTCAATTATTTATAACATGTCATGCTACAGCAAATAATACTAAGCATAATGCCAAAACAATATCAAGCATTGCGTGACAAAGCATAGGCCGCAGTCAAAAACAAGCTCTCTTTATCACTTAAGCATGGACCTTCCTACTCTTTTCCAATCCAAACCAAACTATTTGAAAACCAATGCGTGAAAGAGGGGGTCCAACCAATTTATTCAGCAAACTAAGAAAACCAAGCAAACGAAAACCAAAACAAAAACGAAAAAGAAGACGCTCCAAGAACAACACAACTGTGCATGAAATAATAAAAATGAAGTGTTTGGAAGAAACCTGGGATTTTTATTGATGAAGAAGGGGATGCCTTGGGCATCCCCAAGCTTTGACGCTTGTACTTCTTGGATATTTCTTGGGGTGACACGTGTGGAATCCCCAAGCTTGTGCTTTAGTCCATTCTTCATCTCATTACTCATTCCTTCCATACACCTGAAATTTTTCCTTCATACAAAACTTCACACAATCTTTATTACCAACATTAGTGCACTCAAGATAATAAGTCTTTAGGTTCAGTTCCAACACCAATAAAACTTCCATTAAAACACAAGATACTGTAGCACTTCCCTCAAAAAGCTCAATTCCCCAAAAGAACTCAAAAAGGAACCAACAAGAAGCAAATGCAAATAAAGGCAGAAATCTGTCAAAACAGACCAGTAGGTAAAGATGAATATTTTCGAAGACCATCTGTTGCTCAAATAAAAAAGTGTTGAACTAACGAAAGTTAGATAACAACCTGGGGCAGAAGCACAAAAATTCACGCATCGAATTGGTGAAGCACAGAAATCTGTTTCGGGACATCAACTTTCCCAATCATTACTTCTCTCTCATTAGAGGTTACTTTTGGCACAAAAAAGAAAATAAAAAGGATAAGGACATCTAAAACTTTTGGGTTATCTCCCAATAAGTACTTTTCTTTAACGCCTTTAAGTTAGGCATAAGAAGCAAGAAAAAGAATCAACTGTTCTCAAATGAAGAAGCATTCAAACCAAATTTCTTGCCCTAACCTCTCTTACTTTTATTATTAGCCTTGGGGAACATATGATTGCTTGGTGGAGAAGAAAAGTGCATGGTTCCCTTTTCCACATCTATTATTGCTCCAAGGAGTTCCAATAGGGATCTTCCAAGTGTGATTTGTCCTTTTCATACATATTTAATAACAAGATAATCAGTAGAAACCATTTTCCCTAGGATCTTTGTAAATACTCCTTCAGCTATTCCAATGGGTAATATTGTGGCATTATTAGCAAGAATATTTCTTCTCCTCCTTCAGAAAGTCCCCAAAGATTCAAAGATTCATAGATATCTATAGCAATCTTTAATTTAGACATGATATCACAGCGATCATGAAAAGTTTCATTATTTATAGCAATCTTTAATGTGGGAAGACATTTTGAGGGTTCAGAATATATTGGAGCATAGTTATGATGCTCTCTAAGTGTATTATAGCAATCTTTCAAACTAGCACTGCTGGTCTCAAGAGTATTCAATCTAGCAAATATGTTTATGAAGGAAGAGTCAGATTTGCTAGGAAAGTTGTAAGTGAATACCAACTTCTTTATGGCATTATCAGCATCATCCCTCATTGCATTGGAGAAAATCTCCTCCCACTATAGCATCCAAAGTATATCTATAGCAAAGAGCAATTCCAAGGTAAAAACTGCTAAGGAACAAGCTTTGAGTCATTTTAGGTTCAATTTTTTTATGTAGATCAGAGATTATAGACCAAGCTTCTTTGAAACTCTCTTCAATTCCTTGTTTAAAAGTGAAAATCATTTCCTCAGGTGACATAGTTGCTGGAGCAATGCTAGACATAATGATAGCTTAAGTTAAGAACTATTTTTTGTGTGTTTTTAATAAAGAAAGCAGACTAGTAAAGCTAATTGTTTTTGTGTTTTTGATAAAGAAACAAGCAAACAAAGCAAAAGTAAACTAAGAAAAACAAAAATAACAAAGTAAATATATTGGTTTTGAGGGACTCCTCTTGTGAAGATGTCCTTGACTCCCCGGCAACGGCGCGAGAAAAATCCTTGCTGACTCATATATTAACGAGCTCATTGGGGAACCCCAAGAGGAAGGTATGATGACCACAGCAGCGAATTTTCCCTCAGTTATGAAGCCAAGGTTTAATCGAACTAGTAGGAGCAAGGAAACACCTCAAAGGTGTTGCTAGCTGGACTTTGGCTGGGCGCACTACCGGCGCCAGCAGCAACGTGGAGACATGCACAACACAAACACAGAACTTTGTCCCCAACTTACAGTGAGGTTGTCAATCTCACCGGTTTTGCTGAAAACAAAGGATTAAACGTATAGAATGGAAGAAAGTAATAGTTTGCAGAAAGTAAACACAAAACAGTAAACAGTTGATTGTAGATTCATGATAAAAGAAAGGACCAGGGTCCATAGTTCACTAGTGGTGGCTCTCCTTAAGATAGATGACATGTTGGGTGAATAAATTACAGCGGTGCAATTGACTAACATCAAGAAAGCATACAAGCATATACTACTCATCTTGACTCCTTTGAGACTTGATTGGGCATTACAACATTATACATAGACTGTAATCCAACTGCATCTATGGCTAATAATCCACCTTCAGGTTATCATCCGAACCCCCTCCAGTATTAAGTTGCAAGCAACGGATAATTGCATTATGCATTGTGTGTAAAGTAAACAATATGACTGTTCTATGAACAAAGGATTGTTGTTTTCTCCCTAGTAGCAATAGCACATCTAGTACCTTAGAGATTTCTGTCACTTCCCCAGATTACTAGAGGCATGAACCCACTATTGAGCATAAATACTAACTCTTGGAGTTGCTAGCATCTACTTGGCCAAGATAGCTACTAACAACGGAAAGCATGCAAGATCACAAATAACAAAGACATGATAGAATCAATAATCAATCTGAAATAGCATCTCAATATCCATCGGATCCTCGCAAACACAACATGTAGAATTACAAATAGATGATCTTGATCATGAACGGAGCTCACAAGATCTAAACATGATAGCACAAAGGAGGAGAACCAGCCATCTAGCTACTACATGGACCCGTAGTCCAGAGATGAACTACTCACGCATCACACCGGAGGCTTGCATGGTGATGAAGAAGGCCTCCAGGGTGAATTTCCCTCTCCGGCAGGGTGCCGGGAAGAGCTTCAGATCCCTCCCGATCTAGGGATGGAGATGACGGCGGCTACAGACTCTTTCGTGGAATTTTGATCAGGTACTTAGGGTTTCTGTATCGGAGGCATCTTATAGGCAAAAGCAGAGGCTGAGGGAGTGCTTGGGGCAACTAGACCACCCCCTAGCGCGGCCAGGGCTGGCCCACATGGCCAGGTGGTGTGGCCAGGCCCTAGCCCCTCTCCGTCTCGTATTGTGGCTCTGGGTATCCCTCGGTGAAAAACTGACTTTGGCTTTTGTCCCATCCAATTCCGAGAATATTCATTTTCTAACTTTCCTGGAACCAAAAACAGCAGAAAACAGGCAGCTGGCACTGTGGCTCCTGTTAATAGGTTAGTCCAAGAAAGTGTATAGAAATTACTACAAAGTTGGAACAAACATAAAAAGTAGATAAAAACCAAGCATGGAACATCAAAAATTATGGATACATTAGCAACGTATCACACCTATCATGCAATCTCCAAAGTGGGATGAAATTTTCGAAAATATGTGTGATGCTAGTGATTATGCTTTAGGGGATGTGTTGGGACAGCGAGATGGAAAGAATTTGAATGTTATTTATTATGCTAGTAGACCTCTTAATAAGATTCAGAAACATTATGCTACAATAAAAAAGAGTTTCAAAGCTATAACTTTTGCTTGCGACAAATTTAGATCTTACATAATTAATTCTAAGGTAATAATTCATACGGATCACCAAGCTTTGCGTCACCTTTTTGTGAAAAATGATGCTAACCCCAAGTTGATTAGGTGGGTTTTATTACTACAAGAATACGATTTGCAAATAGTAGATAGTCCGGTAGCAGATCATCTCTATAGGATGGAGGGAATGATTAATGATCCCGTACCTACTAATGATTCATTTCCTGGAGAATATTTATCAAAGGTAGAAATTGTTGATCCATGGTATCCAGATTATGCTAACTATCTAGCAACAAAAAATTTACCTCCCGGTATGTCAAGAAATCAAATAATAAAACTCTTTAATGATCTTAAATATTACTTTTGGGATGATCCATATCTATATCGTCATGGACTTGACGGAATGATTCGGAAGTGTGTTCCTAATCACTAAATGAATGCGATATTGAAGGCTTGTCACGATAGTCCATATGGAGGGCATCATGCAGGTAAAAGAACTGATGCAAAGGTACTTCAATCCAGATTCTATTGGCCCACCTAGCTCAAGGATGCACACAAGTATGTGGAATACTGCGATGCTTGCCAAAGAAGAGGTAATATAGGTAGGAGACAAAAAATGGCGATAAATCATAGTCTAATAATTGAACCCTTTGATGTATGGGGAATGGATTACATGGGACCATTTACAGAGTCAAATGGTTATACTCATATTCTTGTTGTTGTTGACTATGTTACTAAATGGGTTGAAGCTATCCCAACAAATCATGCGGATGCAGCTACCCCAGTGAAGATGGTCAAGGATGTCATATTCCCCACGTTTGGAGTTCCTAGATTTTTAATTACCAATAGTGATTCTCATTTTATGAAAGGGACTTTCAGGAAAATCCTCAGCAAGTATGGAGTAACTCACCGCATTGCTTCACCATATCATCCCCAAACAAGTGGTCAAGTGGAACTCTCAAATAGAGAACTGACGACCATACTCGAGAAGATGGTGGACAAATCAAGAAAAGATTGGTCATACAAGTTAAATGACACTCTATGGTAATACCATACTACGTTTAAAAATCCAACGAGTATGAAACCTTATAAGATGGTGTACGGTAAGGCATGTCATTTACCATTAGAACTATAACACCAAGCTTTTTGGGCAATCAAGAATCAAAATTATGATCTCAAAGCAGCAGGGGAAAAGCGCTTAATAGATACGCATGATTTATATGAGTTTAGAAGTGAAGCCTATGAGAATGCTAGGTTGTTTAAGGAAAAAGTTAAAATATGGCATGATAGAAAAATAGAGAATAAAACATTTAAAAGTGGAGACAAAATGTTGCTCTATAATTCTAGTCTTAAGTTGTTTCAAGGAAATCTCAGATCGAAGTGGGAAGGTCCATACATAGTTAAAGAATCCTATTCGTTGGGAGGGGTGAAGCTCCAAGGAAAAACACCCTCTCTTGCATGGGTGGTAAATGGACAACGCTTGAAGCATTATCTGGTAAAAGAAGATATAAGTGTAATCATTATAGAGTTGAGCATTCCTGAAGAAGTGATAAAGCAAAGATATACGAAGAACGGAAATTACAAGAAGAATGGACTCAAGACAGAATGAGCGGTACTACGGTCAAGATATTTACCATAAAAGAGGTTTTCATGGGAGGCAACCCATGTGAAATAAAGGTTTCAATAAGTTTTTAAATTTTCAGCTAAAGTCTAGCTTGAGTATTGTTTTTATTGTTTTTAATAAGAATGATTCATGCTCTAGCAAAGAAGAAGGAAGCTTGATGATGCCAAAATTGGTTGAAAGTCGAAGCTGACATTTCTCTGTCAAAACTCGATATTTCGTTAAGTTTCAGATTAATAAAGAATACTTGGAGAAGCAGAAAAATTTGGTGGACATAGAAGGTTTAACGACCAACTATATGGTGGGAATAAAAAATCCGGCCATATAGTTCCGGCCTTATAGTTGTTGCAACGTCAATGCTTCCATCCATAAAAGGTACTGAGAGTTTAACAACAAACTATACGGTCGGAATTATAAAATTCCACCTGTATAGTTGCGGTCATATAGTTGTCAACACCTTTGACAAACTAATTTCTGGAGTACTGAGAGTTTAACGACCAACTATATAGCCAGAATTAAAAATTCTGCCCGTATAGTCGCGATCGTATAGTTGTTGACCCTTTTCCAAAAAAAGTATCCAAGATACAGAGAGTTTAACGACCAACTATATGGCGGCAATTAAAAATGCTGCCCGTATAGTTACGGCTGTATAGTTAGGTTCCACCATAGATCGAATCTATAGTCGGTTCACAACTATACGGTGGCAACTATACGAGATGCACCCGTATAGTTGCTCGTTACGCAAGGCGGCTAGGGTTTTTTACCCCTCCTTTTAAAGCTAATCGCATTTAACCTTTTTCATTAGGTTTTTGCAGAGCTACAGCCTCTAGCCTCGAAAGATCTTCATCATCCCTATACAGGCACCTTTAACAACATCCGTGCAGCGAAGCCATGCAGCCCTTCCACGCCAACACGATCTGGAAGAAGAAAGAAGAGAAGCCTGAGAAGAGGATCGAGGAAGCAGAACCAAAAGGATCGGCATTATCATCCGGCCCGGAGATCAAGCCTTTCCCAAACTGGGAGGACATGTTCCCGCAAAGGATGGAGATGATGAGACAAGATGAGCTGGGACGGAACAAGGATGAGTACCTCAATAATCCTTATTGTTAGAACATAGGATCCTATTATAAACATCCTCTTGGTTCATCCCCTCTTAAACCTAAGAAGGTGCGGCAAGATGAGATTCATGATAATATTTGTGAGTTAGAAAAGGCTTCTAAGGCATGCATTAAAACAATTGGAGAATGGATTGACTCCTACTAGATGATGAGCAAAGACCTTGAGAAGAAGGTCGATGCAATCGATGGTAGAGTTGGTTTCCTAATTAAAACACTCTTTGAGTTAATATATGAGAATAAATTCCTCAAGAGGAAAATGTTGAAGCTCCAATACGACATGGCAAAGCTCAACATTCACTTTGAAAGCATAGTTAAAGCAGGCAACTTAAAATTAGAAGGTGACACTCTATCTACCCAAAAGGAGGAATAGGTACCCACAAGGAGTTAATTGATCCCGCCTGGCTTGATTCCAAGCCTGGGGAGATCTTTAAAGACCGTGTAATCTTTCTTATAAGTTTTATATTGCAGTTTTTGCATTAGTTCGAACCAGAAATAAAGTTTGCATCATTAGAATTCCCTTCAGGAATATTCGATCCCTTTTATGAAATTCCGACCTTATTATTATATATGGAGCAATATTGAGTTTGCGTTTGCTTTAAAGATATATGAATGTATTGAGTATGATTTTACTTGCATTTGATGATGGCAATAGGAGTCTTCCACACCATTGGTATTAATGGAACACATAAATATAATTGGGTCAACATGTTGTAAGTCTATAGTTTGATTCACAAAGAGAAATT
>CAJUXJ010001975.1:0-61699 GCA_910589775.1 Avena eriantha | reverse complement strand
CCCTTCTGTTGCTAAAATGTTTCAACGCTTGTAGTAAGTTATCCCCTGTCTCTTTGGATTTCGTTTTGAGTAACTTCATGAACGAAATTGCAGTCAACAAACCCGAGGTCATAGATTTGTCCTTTGTTGCATTCGAGAACCTTCATTCTGCATATATAATTAGTATAGTGATGAGTAAGATTATACAAGCAACGAATAAGCTGAGCTAGAAAGACTTAATTACAGAAATTAATAATACTTACAAACAATAGGCACTGACGATAGTCTTGTCGAGGGCGTCTTGTTGGTAAAACTGAAATAATTCTGAAAATTCGATCAGTAGGAAGCCATTTCCATTACCGTAATGGTGGTGTTTATATGCAGTATAGATCCAGTTTTTGGATTCAGCACATGCTTGAATGTACCAGTTATGCAATCTTCGCTTTTTTGTTGTTAGATCTTTGACTAACTCGGGTTTGACGAGAGGAGCCCCATACTAGTACACGTATGCTGTTTCTTGGTACCCCCCTCGAACTCATCCATACGGCTCATGTACTCAGTAATAGATAGTCCATATAATTGGGCCTTTTCTCCCTACAGTCAAAAAACTCCGGATCAATGTTCGGAGCATGCCGCTCCTGGGCTCTCCACTCACTGGTATCGTACAATTTGAGAGGTTCGATCGATTGATTTTTCTATTGTCCGAGCTGGGCAACTTCTTTCCCGACTCTCCGCTCTTTTGCCACAGCCGACTTAATCGAGCGATTATAGTCTGATGTGAGCGCTATGGGTTGGTGAAGTTGAATCTTAAGCGCGGCTGCTTTGGCTTTATCTTCTGCGGTGACCGGGAAGAATGGCTCTATCGGCTTTTTCTTGTTAGCCATGTTAATCTTCCACCACTTTCATAATGGGCATCTGCGGCCGCAGCAGTTTCCTCCTCATCTGTCTTCTCGCAAGGTATCTTCTTCATATTCTTATGAGGTACTTTTGGGAGAGGCGATAGCTTACGTTTCGATGATCGGAACGTGCTTTTGATGCTGCTGGTGGTTGATGTTCTTGTAGACAGTTTTGGGCCTCCAAGTGCAGAGGTTTGTAGAACAGCAGCAAGTTTTCCCTTAAGTGGATCACCCAAGGTTTATCGAACTCAGGGAGGAAGTGGTCAAAGGTATTCCCTCTCAAGCAACCCTGCAATCAAGATACAAGAAGTCTCTTGTGTCCCCAACACAGCCAATACACTTGTCAGGTGTATAGGTGCACTAGTTCGGCGAAGAGATAGTGAAATACGAGTGGTATGGATAATTATAAGTGGTAATGGTGATAGAAAATAACTTGATGGCGTGGAAGAGACTAAAGGAAAACTGAAATAAAGATGGAAGCAAGCAAACATGTAACATATCTAATTGCAAACGGTGTTTCAGTGCTTACAAACAAGGCCTAGGGATCATACTTTCACTAGTGAACACTCTCATATAAATATATTCTTATTTATGATATTACTCTTAACTACTCTCCGGTTGAATACTCTAATCGTGGTAGGGCTATAACAGCACTCCTCAAAGTAAGCCTTTCCCATCTAGAAAACCCCACATTGTCACCTTGAGTACTAGATGAGTCCAAACACCACAATTTCATGAAGATAACCAACTCCAAATATAACTCATAACAAGTATTTGTAATCTCTAGCCTAAGTGCCACCATGATGAGCACGCTGTCACTTTCACACACATGGGGACAGCATAGATTCATTAAAACACTTGAGTAGCAAGATAGTTCTACTTGATTACAAAGCTCATGACCACAACAAGATCATGCATAGATAGAGAGATGAACACATAGCTACCAGTAGAACCCTTAGCCTCGAGGAAGAACTACTTCCTCCTCATCATGGGAATCAGCAATGGTGATGGAGATCGATGGAGATGGATCCGGGGGCACTTTCCTGTCCCGGCAGGGTGCCGGAACAGAGACTTTCTGTCCGCCGAATCTCCTTTTCGGTGGCGGCGGCGCTGCGGAACTTTTCGTGGCTAGAGGCTTGATTATTTAGGGTTTTGGCTTCGGGAGACTTCTTATAGGCCAGAGGGCAAGGTCGGTGGAGTGCCAGGGGCCCACACCACCTGGTGGCGCGGGTAGGGCTAGCCCGCGCCTGGGGGGTGTGGCCAGGCCCTGGCCCCTCTCCGACTCTCCTTCTAGCTCCGTGAGTCTTCCGGTAAAATAGGAACTTTGGCTTTTGTCCCGTCCAATTCCGAGAATATTCATTTTCTGACTTCCTGGAACCAAAAACAAAACACAGAAAACAGGCAACTGGCACTGTGGCATCTTGTTAATAGGTCAGTCCAAGAAATCTATGAAAAGTACTCCAAAGTGTGGACAAAACATAAGAAAGTAGATAAAACCAAGCATGGAACATCAAAATTATAGATACATTTGCAATGTATCAGTGGTTCTTCCCCTCTTAGTATACTTCCGTTTTTATCTCTGAGGCTTAGGGGACGGAGACGGCTGACGTGAAGACGGAGACGGCTGACGTGACGGCGGAGACGGCTGAGGCGGCGATGGAGACATTTGCACTGAGTGGTGAGGCAGTGAAGGCGACGGTTGCGCTGGAGAATGGTGAGGTGGCGGCGAAGGTGGATTGCTGCTCTGAGGAGTGGGTGGCCTTGGCGGCACATAATTTGGAAGCAGGATGTGCTCCTTTGGCCATAGAATAGTCCCCCCTTTGGCTTCTCCTAGTTGAGTCAGCTCCATATGTTCCCCCGCAGGGTGGTCAGCTCCAGCTCCTCAAAATCTTCCTTCACCTCATCCACCGTGACGACAGCGTACCCTTTTGGAACCGGTCTGCAATGCCAAGTTGGGTTAGGCACAATTGTTACGGCCATGCCGATCGCCGCCGTCACCCTTAAGTTCATAACCTGCACCTTTAGCTCACAAGCTATGGTATCCGTGATATCATCCACTGGGTAGCGTTTAGGAGGAGATGTCGTCGGTGCATCATCATCAACATCATGGAGCTGCGTGGAAGCGATGCTTTTTTTTCTTATTCGATAGGGCGTCGGTACCCTCGAATGCATTTTCTACCACGTGCCGCTGAGATTGGCTGCTAGTACCTTGCTGGCTATGTCTGTCGAGTTGATCCTGGTGCCGCTTTAATGCTTCTTCTACATTACCCAGCCAGTCTGTAGCGGCTGCTTTCTCTCAGCTGCCTCCCTTTTTCCTTTCTCCTCTGATAGCTTTTATCGGGATATCTCTTCATTTCCGCGGGAAAGGCAACCTTCCACGGCTTGGAGCCTGGTGTGCCTCGTGCTCGTCCGTCGTGTTCAGGATTTTAAGGGCGCGTGTGAGCTCGTCGTTCTCTCTATCGGGAACGAATCGTCCTGCTACAACATGATCTACTGCATTTCTAATATCGTCGATGGGCAGTAGGGGATCATCTTTGTGTTTCTGATTATATATTGCTCTCCCTTCTTTGTCCAACGTGACCTCATGGTCGTAAAACCAGTTTCTTGCCCTGGTGTGTCCATGTTGCGGGGCTCTGGTCTGATCCCGGCAGCTATGTAATTGACCTCAGGTGCATCCCACTTAGGCATGCAATCGGCGTAGCCAGCATGCCCATGTTATGATGGTACACTTTCTTAGCAGCGTTCTCTGTATTTATTCTAGACCTTTCCTTAGCTTTCTCCGATGTCTTGTACTTCACAAAATCCTCCCACTGGTGTCTTAAATTAGCATAGCCGCTTTGAGTGAAATCCGGAGTCTTCTCTACCTTGACAAAGTTATTGTACAGTTTCTTCTTCGAGTTCTTGAATGCATCGGCCATCTTGACGAGAGCAAACTTCTTGACTCTTTGCACAAGCTCCATTCTTGCTCTCTCCTCCTCATCTGGATTCACATCTGGCATCGACAGGAGGAAATTAATCATGAGCTTCTCAAAAAGCTTATCTTTGGCGATGTCATCGATATACGGGACTCCACCGCCGCTTGGCCGATTCCATTCTTAACGGTGATCAGGATGTAGTCCCTCGCAAAAAAACTATAGAGCGGCGGATCGATATGGATGGGAGGTGGGGGCAAAACTGGGGAAGTTTGCCAAGAAGGTGCACATACCATAGAGGATAGCGGGATCTTGAGGAAAATTATACACATGTTATCAATGACGTCCCTACTTGAGCATCACTGATACTAGCCAGGCTTGAAAAGGCTGACTCTACAACCCGTTGCCTGCCATCTCGCCGCTGCTGACTACCAGATGTCGCCGCCATAGCCAGGGTTATCTGGTGGAACGGAGAGACCTATGAGTCCAATCTCGGAGATGTGATTCATTTCCCCGTGCTATTATTAAGGGTAGTGTTCCGAATTGGGCATTTCCTTTTGCAGGTTTGAGTAAGCTTCGATTACTATTTATTATTTGCATGGATGTGTAGGGCAAAGAGCTAGAGCAAGCACCGAACGACTTCCCTGACTCGGATTTCCGTGGCCTTGAGCTTGAGTCTAGTTGGCACATCTCTAGGGAGCCAATGGAGAAGTGTGTAGTCATTGAAGGCATTGAAACTAGGAGGCATTTCTACTACTGTCAACAAAGGAATGTGAGTTATATCTTTGTATGTACTACCTCTGTTTGCGATTATTGGTCCTAAAGACCAAGTTGCTAGTACCAAGACATTTCATAACTCTCTCTCATTAATATATGCATGCACCAATAGTTTTACATACATGAGAGAAGTCAGATAAAAAGGACAACATGCATTGGATGAGAGAGACTAATAAATAAGATAACCCGTATAATCTCAAACAATATAGAAAGCTCTCCGGACTTATAATCCCAAACAGAGGTAGTATGATGGAATTGTATCTAATTGGTTAATTTAATGTTCCTATAGAAGTGAATAAGATCAGTGAGTGTAGCAGCTTTAAATTATACAATCTTGGGAAATGAATTCCTAGTTGTAAATTTTCCCAAAGTGTTTACTTCCGTCATTCAAATTATTCCATGTACCATTCGTACATATTCTCTAATATCCAAAGTCATTTCTAATTAATTGAAGCTCCAGCTCATTGTCTTGTAATTATAGCTTTAGGTGAAATGTCGGTTTGTGTTGCAGGATCCTGAATGGCATGATTCAATGAAGAAGGCACTAACTAGACTTTGGGAAATGCATGAACATACACGGTTCAAAATTTGGTTATGGGACACGTGAATGAGTTTGAGATTAAAGAATTAGCTGAAAAGAATAATAAGGCGGGGGAGAACGTCAAGGACGGTGGTGAAGCGGATGGCTGCCCTAATTTATCTATATTAGATGTTTGAAATGTGACTGCAAAAATATATTTGTTTGAGAAGGCAGATGGTAACAACAAGATAGAGTTCTTGATACCGAAAAAACTTACATCCAAAGTAATATATGAGGCCCTACTTGATGTTCATTTTAGTTCTTATTTGTACAATGGTCCATGATTAAAATATTGGAGCACTATGGGTGGCTTAATTAATTTCGGATGCAATCCTGAGATGGTGCAAGTGAGCCTTCTGATATGCACAAACATAAATCTTTTGCATTCTACTTGTCTCACTTACACCATCCCTGTATTTGTGCGTCCAATGTAATATATGTGGCCCTACTTGATATTCATTTTAGTTCTCATTTTATTTTATTTTAGCGACTCCTATATGGTAGATAAAATGTGCTACTTGGGATTCTATGTTTGATTAAGATGCTAATATATAAAAGTGAACATGCATAAAATGGATCCCTATGTCAATTGTAGCCACGGGAGTTGTCATGATAAGAAGTTTATCATAGTTCTTCCCAAGTACTTTGAGACTATGGTGGTATGGGCATTATGATTTCTATCTATATTCTTGTGTTGCGTCAAACAATGCAAGTATTAAAAGCTAATTGTTTTTTAAGTTTTGCTAAGGTTATCCCCTGCTACACAAAAAAGAACTTTATTAACCATGTCGACATAAACATCAATAAAGTGGCACAGTCATGAACGAGAAAAATGAACCTACTTTAGGGGCCACCATTGGACATAACTTGTAGAGGTACGAGATGGTTGTGGGGATGAAGTTCAGGATCTAACTCCACAATGATTATGTCGGCATCTATTTCTAATAAGAGTTTTCCGACAACTCAGAATCCTCGGACTTTAAATATTATTAGTTAGCTATCTCTCTAACTAGTTATTTTAGTAAAGGTTTAGCAACTAGGAATATTGGACTTTGAAGACATCTCTTTAGTGATTCTTGCATTTAACGGTTGTGTTATATCAGCGATGTTACTGTTACGGTGATATTGCTGTTATATTCAGTAATTACTATATTTTTTAATTTTCTGAATTACGTTAGTGGTGTCTAAAGTATTACGAATGCCATAGTTGAAAACGAATTGGTGGCGCTCCACGTGAACACCACCACTATGAATTCTACTACTGGCGCCAGATTAGTGGCATGTCGGTTGAACGTCACCAATCCCCTTTTCCGAATGCCGCCACTTGGACTTCTCTTACTAGTGGTGGGCACCAACTATCATCGTATTGATGACTGGTATTACACGAGGGGATCCTCGAGGCATGGAAAGGGAGGGGTTGTGAGACCTAAGGATGTCTAGGACAAGCCGTACACAAGTTTACCCAGGTTCAGATCCAATTGCATTGGTTGGATGCTACTCCTTCAATAATCAATCCTATAATCGCCAGAGTCGTAGGTTACATAGGGTTTTACTATGGTTCACTTGTGCGAGGTTGTGAATCATTATACTCTGAGGGATGCACTTATGCTGACTTATATAGTCATCCAGCATCGAGTTTTCAGGGATGAATCCTATGCGGCTATGGATAGACTACAACGTAGACAGTAAATATAACATCTTTTACTTCGAGTTTTCTGGTGTCATACCAAGTCGTTAATCCTTATGGTCCTTCTCGTAGACGGACGGGCCTCCATCTATCTCGTCGATGGGTCTCCCGTGGAGCAATAGGCTGTAACCATGGTGGGCCACCCTGGTCTTCGAGTATAAGTGCCTGCCTTGGGTATACCTAGAAAGTATATCACGGACATATACCTAATTGGCACTGCACGAACATGCATCTCACTATAAGTATCTTGAGGAAAAGAGCACACAAACCAATCTGCTCACTCTCGTCTCAGATTTTTCCGTATGTACACCGTTGTTCCAAATTATGTGTCATACAAGTTTTAGTCAAAATCATAATTTTAAAATTTTGACCAAATATATAGGAAATGAGTATCATTTACTACAATATAAAACTTATATTACGAAAACCACCGTGAGTTAAATTCCATATCGTACGCATTGGATATTGCAATGATTCATAGGGTTGTCTTTGCATATGGTCAAACGTTACAAAGTTTTCCCTTTGAGTACTAATTATATGCAACAAATTTGGTCGCAAGGAGTATCTCACGGTGACGGCCGTGTGGAATTACTCTCTCTTTGAAGAATTACCATTACACTATATTGATTATACGCGCAGAAATCAGTGTGGGAAGATTTGCAACCTGAAACACATTTCTAATGATTCCAATTCTATATATATTATCTCATATATAATGGTGTGAACTGTTGGTCAAAGATAAAATTTGAAAACTAGTGCATCTTATTATTAGATGGAGTATACTATATATTGCTCGTATTTACAACCACTACAGCAAACTGGTACGGCAAATAATGCCCGGTAAACCGCCGATTTGCCGAGAGCACAGCATCGGCGGGCCCACGTTAAATGCTTCGACGTGTCTCAAAATCGGGCTCTCGTCAAACCAAATAGGAAACAGTGACAAACGTTGACGCGAACTGGATGCAACGTGGCCAGAATTTGCCGAGAGTCCTATACATAACCTCGGTAAAATTGGATGAAGATAAACAAAAAAAAAATTTTATCCAGCATCCCGGATTTCGGCTTCCCTACAATCGCCGCCGCAGCTTCACACACTTCCAGGTTTTTGCCGATGTGGTCGTTCGCGGATGAGCTCGTCTAGGTACTCTACATGGCGGCGGGCTAACAGAAGGGGGAGAGTTTGGACATGCTCTGTCACCCCAGCAGCCATGGCGGTTGCGGCAGAAAGCTATGGTGACGGTGACCGCCGAAACGTGAGGTGTCCGTGTCGTACTGCAGATGCTTGTAGCACCCCGGGCAAAACCATTACTAGAAAAATCGCTTGTTTGTTTCTACTTGTGCATTACTGCACTCATCATGATACCATGCTCATGTCATCATACCACATTGTATTTGAACATAATCATTATCAGTAGCATATGTTTGCTTAAAACTATTTTCGAAAACAGTCTTATTTGTTTTCTAAATATCTCTACCTTTATTTCAATCAAACCCCGGCTTCTCTCAGAATATTTTGTTTGGTTCGAAAAACTAACTAAATAGTCTTTTTGAATAAATAAATTAAAAATATATTATTTTTGGGGGCAGCCAGCCAGGCCCAAAAGCCCAACCGGCCACCTCCATCCTAAATCTAAACCAAACCTAGTCTACCTACCCCAAAACCCACCACTTCCCATCTCTCCCCCCGTCCACCCTACCTAACCATACCCACAACGCACGCCTCCACCCCGAACCCGCTTGGCCCCACCTCCTCGCTCGCCGGTCATGGCACGGTGCAACGGAGTAGCATCAAACCCCAACCTAGCTCCTTCGACACGCTCCTCCCGATCGAACCACTCCCTGCGTCAACACCAACCGCCCCGCGTTCGCTTTCTGTGTCCCACCCCGCTCCCCCTGGCCGCGTACGACCTACGTGACCCGCGGACCCTCTCTCCACCCAATCAAAAGCCCCCTCGTCGCTTTCCGTCCACAGGCAGCCGCCCGCCGGCCCCGCGCGCCGCTCGACCCCGCGACCCTCCCGCGGGTCAACCTCGCCTCTGCCATCGCGCCCTCGTCGCATGGCTCTGTCTTCTCCCGCAGAGAAGCCACATCGGCCGCCAGGGAGAGCCCCGCTCGATTCCCATGGTGCCACCGCTGCCACGTTCGCGGGCCGCTTACCCCGACGCGCCTCGCCACGTCCACGAACCCCGAGCTGTTGGGTCCGCAACATAGAAACAAAAAATTTCCTACGATGAGAACTATACGCCAAGATCTATCTACTAGATACAGAGCAACGGGTGGACATACATCCATGGAGAAACTTACCCTCGAAGACAACGAGTTTTGTTAACGAGTAGGAACTCGTTGTTGATGTAGTCGTACGCTTGCCGATCTCAAGATCGTGTGGAAGTCCGAGCGCCGCAAATCAGCAGCGCATCCGTCCTCGCACACACGTTCAAGCCACCGGACAACCTCCACCTCCTCGCTCTAGCGAATCAGCGAAAGCAGCAACTCCTTCCAGACGCAAGGCCACCGGGAACATGTATCTCGCTAATCTGAGACCATGGGGGAATATCTAGAGGGGGAGAGAGATCCTTCACGAGGAGGTGCGTGGATGAAGGAGGGCATGGGTGGCCTTTTATAGGAGGAGGGGGGTGCCCCCTCTCTCCATGGCCGGCGCATGGGGGGGGGTGACCCCCTCACCTCCCCCATTCATGTGGTGGTAACCCCTCCACATTAAAATGCCTCTTCACATTCCCTTTTAAAGTTTCCACTTTAAATGCATTAAATTTCTCCAAATTTAATGCTCTCTCATTTAATAAAACTCTTTATTTATTTTATTCAGGATTTTGTTAATTACTTTAATTAACAAACATTCACATAAAACCCTTTGCAACATTTCAATATTACATGCAGAACCACTTTCTGCAATTTCACCCGAAACAATTCCGGTTTCTATCGAAACAATTCTTGTTTCTATCGAAACATTTCCTGCGCTTTGCAAACCTTTTGTCTGGAACATATGTGCTCCTAAATGGTGTCCGGCAACCCTTAAGTGTGTCACCCTACGGTTCGCGAATAATGCAGGCATGATTGAGACTCCTCTCAGATCAATAATCAGAAGCGGGATTTGGAGATCCATACTGACTCCTGCACAATCAACGATGACTTTTGTGATCGTGAGAACCTTTAACGTCAGCAATTTAATCCCTTTGTCTCATGATATAATACATGTCCGAGATTCGATCATCGGTATCCAAATACCTAGTTTGATCTCATTACCGACATGCACTCTTTTCTCTTTCCCGTGATATAACATTCTAGTGATCACATCACTTGCTTGCAAGCTATCTTAATGTGATATCACCGAGAGGGCCAGATTATATCTATCCATCATCTGGATTGAAAAATTCCACTCTTGATCCATGAGCCTCAACATAACACCTTCGTAGTAATGAACCCATCTTTATAGTCACCCTGTTACGGTGTGACGTTTGATGTTATCAAGATACTCTTCCGGTGTTAGCAATTAACATGATCTCATGGTCTAAGGACTAAGACTACTTTGTATGATGTTATAGCAATATAAACATAATGACTTGATCGTAATGCTATACTTCGGATGAATGTTCATCACATCATTTCACAAATGCTGTGACCTTGTTATTAACAACATCCAATGTCCATGATCAGGAAACTTTGATCATCTTGTTAATCAATAAGCTAGTCTGTAAGAGAGGCATAACTAGGAACCCTTTTTGTTTATTAAACACACATGTATTGATGTTTCCTATCAATACAATTATAGCATGCAAAATAAACATCTATCATATACAAGAAATATATAATAACAACTTTATTATTGCCTCTCAGGGCATATTTCCTTCAGTCTCCCCACTTGCACTAGAGACAATAATCTAGTTTACATAGTGATAAATCTAACACCCATGGAGTTCTGGTGTTGATCTTGTTTTGCCCTAGGGAGTACTTTAGTTAACGGACCTTCTACATTTAGGTCTGTGTGCACTTTACAAATCTTTATATCTCCATCCTTGACATGCTCGCGGATGGAGTGAAACCGGCGCTTAATATGTTTGGAATTCTTGTGAGACCTTGGTTCCTTTGCGTTGGCTATGGCTCTATTGTTGTCACAATAGATCACCATCGGGTCCAACGCACTGGGAACCACACCTAGTTCTGTAATGAACTCTTTCATCCAAACTGCCACCTGCGCCGCTTCTGAAGCAGCAACATATTCCGCCTCCGTTGTTGATCTAGCCACCACAGGTTGTTTGGAACTCCTCCAACTAACTGCTGCTCCATTCAAGAGAAATACGTATCCGGATTGAGACTTAGAGTCATCCGGATCGGTGTCAACGCTAGCATCGACATAACACTTAGCGACTAGCTCTTCTTCACCTCCGTATATAAGAAACATATTCTTAGTTCTTCTCAAGTACTTGAGGATGTTCTTTACCGCTATCCAGTGTTCCGAACCTGGATCAGATTGGTACCTACTAGTCAAACTAATAGCATGTGCCACATCCGGTCTTGTACATAGCATGGCATACATAATAGAGCCTATGGCCGAGGCATAGGGGATCTTATCCATCATCTCTCTTTCTTCCGCCGTAGCCGGACTTTGAGTCTTACTCAATGTCTTGCCTTGCAACATAGGTAAGAACCCCTTCTTACTTTCATCCATATTGAACTTCTTTAATATCTTATCAAGGTATGTACTCTGCGATAGCCCAATTTGGCGTCTTGATCTATCTCTATAGATTTTAATGCCTAATATATATGAAGCTTCACCAAGGTCCTTCATCGAAAATTTGCTGTTTAGATAACTTTTAACACTGTTTAAGAGATCTATATCATTTCCAATCAATAATATGTCATCCACATATAATATCAGAAATGCCACATTGCTCCCACTCACTTTCTTGTAAATACAAGCCTCTCCATATGTTTGGACAAATCCAAACTCTTTGATCACCTCATCAAAGCAGAGATTCCAACTCCGGGATGCTTGCTTCAGTCCATAGATGGATCACTGAAGTTTGCACACCTTATTAACATCCTTAGGATCGACAAAACCCTTTGGTTGTATCATATACAACTCTTCTTCAATATTACCATTGAGGAACGCAGTTTTGACATCCATCTGCCATATTTCATAATAGAAATATGCAGCAATTGCTAACATAATCCTAACCGACTTAAGCATCGCTACGGGAGAGAATGTCTCATCGTAGTCAACTCCTTGAATTTGTCGAAACCCCTTTGCGACAAGTCGAGCCTTATAGATGGTTACATTACCATCAGCATCAGTTTTTCTTTTGAAAATCCATTTATTCTCAACGGCCTTTCGATCCTGAGGTAAGTCCACCAAGGTCCAAACCTGGTTTTCGTACATGGATTCCATCTCGGATTTCATGGCTTCTAGCCATTTGTTGGAATCAGGGCTCATCATCGCTTCTTCATACGTCGCAGGGTCATCTATTTCATCAATCATGAAATTCATAACAGGATTGCCGTACAGTTCAGGAGCTGCACGTGTCCTGCTTGACCTGCGAGGTTCGGTAGTGTCCTCTTTCGGAGTTTCATGATCAATATCATTAGCTCTCTCTTCATTAGGTGAAGTCAACTCCAAAACAACTTCCGGTGCTGCGCTACTCGCCATTTCATGAAGAGAAGGTTCAATAACCTCTTCGAGTTCTACCTTCCGACTACTCACACCTTTCGCGAGAAACTCCTTCTCAAGAAAGGATCCATTCTTGGCAACAAAGACCTTGCCCTCGGATCTGTGATAGAAGGTATACCCAATCGTTTCCTTAGGGTATCCTATGAAGACGCATTTTTCCGCTTTGGGTTCGAGTTTACCCGGTTGAAGTTTCTTCACATAAACATCACATCCCCAAACTTTAAGAAATGACAGCTTAGGTTTGTTTCCAAACCATAATTCATATGGTGTCTTTTCAACGGATTTAGATGGTGCCCTATTTAAAGTGAATGTAGCGGTTTCCAGTGCATAACCCCAAAATGACAGTGGTAAGTCAGTCAGAGACATCATAGATCGAACCATATCCAATAAAGTACGATTACGATGTTCTGACACACCATTACATTGTGGTGTTCCGACAGGCGTGAGTTGTGAAACTATTCCACACTCTTTCATATGTGTGCTAAACTCGTAACTTAGATACTCTCCTCCATGGTCAGACCGCAGAAATTTGATCTTTCTGTTACGATGATTTTCCACTTCATTCTGAAATTCTTTGAACTTTTCAAAAGTTTCAGACTTGTGTTTCATCAAATAGATATACCCGTATCTACTCAAATCATCCGTGAAAGTAACAAAATAACGATATCCACCTCGCGCCGACACACTCATTGGTCCACACACATCAGTATGTATGATTTCCAATAAATCTGTCGCCCGTTCCATTGAACCGGAAAACGGCGTTCTAGTCATCTTGCCCATAAGGCATGGCTCACATGTATCAAATGATTCAAAATCAAGTGATTCCAAAAGTCCATCAGAATGGAGTTTCTTCATGCGTTTAACGCCAATATGACCTAGACGGCAGTGCCACATATACGCAGATATATCATTATCAAGTTTAATCCTTTTAGCATCAACATTATGAATATGCGTAATACTACTATCGAGATCCAATAGAAATAAACCATTCAACACAGGTGCATGACCATAAAAGATATTATTCATATAAATCGAACAACCATTGTTTTCAGATTTAAATGAATAACCACTTTGCATCAAACATGATCCGGATACAATGTTCATGCTCAGTGCAGGCACCAAATAACAATTATTCAGGTTTATAACTAATCCCGACGGCATATGGAGAGGCAGCGTTCCGACGGCGATCACATCAACTCTTGATCCATTGCCGACCCGCATCGTGACCTCATCCCTTGCTAGTTGTCGCTTGTTCCGCAGCCCCTGAACCGAGTTACATATATTAGCAACTGATCCCGTATCAAATACCCAGGTGCTACTGCGAGTACTAGTCAAGTGCACATCAATAACATGTATATCACATATACCTTTGTTTGCCTTGCCGGCCTTTTTGTCCGCCAAATACTTGGGGCAGTTGCGCTTCCAATGGCCAGTCCCCTTGCAATAGTAGCACTCGGTGTCAGACTTAGGGCTAGCTCGGGGTTTCTTTTCAGGCGCGGCAACAGATTTGCCGCCCTTCTTTCCCTTCTGCTTGCCTTTCTTGTCCTTCTTGAAACCGGTGGTCTTATTGATCATCAACACTTGATGTTCTTTCCTAATCTCCACTTCTGTAGTCTTAAGCATTGACAGAAGCTCGGGAAGAGACTTCTTCATGCCCTACATATTATAGTTCATCACGAATCTCTTGTATCTAGGTGGCAGAGATTGGAGAACGCGATGTATGCCTAAGTCAATGGGAATCGTTATTCCCAAGGACACAAGCTTATCGGCGTACCCAGACATTTTGAGTACGTGCTCACTAATGGAGGTGTTCTCTTCCATCATGCAGCTAAATAACTTTTCAGAAGCATTATAACTCTCTACGACAGCATGGGTATCGAAAATCATTTTCAATTCTCCCATGGTATCAAAGGCATTGCCATTTTCGAAACGTTTTCGAAGTTCTGGTTCTAGCCCATACAGTATGCCGCAATGAACTAAGTTGTGGTCCTCCTGACAAGTTATATAGACGTTCTTTTCCTCGTCAGGGGCATCAGGAGCTGGTGAGGGGCCTAGCGACGCTTCTAGCACATATTGCTTTTGTGCAGCAGTGAGGAGATTCCTCAAATTCATAGCCCAGTTGGTGAAGTTGCTACCATTCGCAGCAAGCTTCTCTTTCTCCATGAACACATTGAAATTAAAAGCAGGTGGTGCCATCTACAACAGAATTTGTAAAATATATTTAGACTAAGTTTATGATAGATTGAGTTCAACTAATCCAAATTACTAATGAACTCCCACTCAAAAACGACATCCCTCGTGTCCTTTTGGTGATTACATGAACCAAATCCACTACACCAAGTCCGATCATCACGTGAGTCGGTGTAGCTTCAAAGGCGAGTATCTATATAGGCATCATATCAACTATATGACTCATGCTTAACCTTTCGGTCCGTGTTCCGAGGCCATGTCTGTACATGCTAGGCTCGTCAAGTAAGAACCTTAGTATTCGCGTGTGTAAAACTGTCTTACACCCGTTTTATGAAAGCGTAGAGTCGAGAACACCCAATCATCACGTGATGCCTCAAAACACGATCCACAAAACGGTGCATACTTAAGGAAGAACACATTTTATCTTGATATCTAAATGAGGTATCATCTTATAATGCTACCAAAAGCGCCAAACTAGCAATATAAGATGCTAACATCTAATGTGTGAAGTGAGGTGATATGGTCCATGCATTTGATCTCTATCATTTGCATCGTGGTATGATCTCTATCATTCCTTTGTGTGTAAGGCCAAGGTCTATGGAACTTACACGTTAAGTGAGTTGTAAGAGTATCTATCATACATCTACTTACAACAATACCATATCAAGACATTAGCCCAACAACGATCTAAACTAGACGCCTCTAATTTATCAATTGCAAGTTTTACGTGGCTTAGGGCTTTCGGAGATAGAACCGGTGTTACCTACGAACATGAACCACAACGAGGATAACCAAGTTATTAGCAACTCGTTGTAAATCAGATATTGACTATAGTAGGAGAGACAGACACCCGCT
This sequence comes from Avena eriantha, assembly GCA_910589775.1. Classification (NCBI taxonomy): domain Eukaryota; kingdom Viridiplantae; phylum Streptophyta; class Magnoliopsida; order Poales; family Poaceae; genus Avena; species Avena eriantha. The sequence continues at coordinate 46,137 of CAJUXJ010001975.1, read as the reverse complement.
AGCCACTTATGCAAAACAAGTTGCATGTCAGTCGTGGAACCGGTCTCATGTATGATGACATGTAAGGTTGGTCCGGGCCGCTTCATCCCACTATGCCACCAATATCCAAAGTACATAGAAGATGCAATAACATGATCATCATCGCCCACATATAAACCTATGTGTATTACCCGTGCAAACCACATACGCATAGATCAGGCTCTGATACCACTGACGGGTCCGCAGCATAGAAAACAAAAATTTTCCTACGATGAGAACTATACGCCAAGATCTATCTACTAGATACAGAGCAACGGGTGGACATACATCCATGGAGAACTTACCCTCGAAGACAACGAGTTTTGTTAACGAGTAGGAACTTGTGGTTGATGTAGTCGTACGCTTGCCGATCTCAAGATCGTGTGGAAGTCCGAGCGCCGCAAATCAGCAGCGCATCCGTCCTCGCACACACGTTCAAGCCACCGGACAACCTCCACCTCCTCGCTCCAGCGAATCAGCGGAAGCAGCAACTCCTTCCAGACACAAGGCCACCGGGAACATGTATCTCGCTAATCCGAGACCATGGGGGAATATCTAGAGGGGGAGAGAGATCCTTCACGAGGAGGTGTGTGGATGAAGGAGGGAATGGGTGGCCTTTTATAGGAGGAGGAGGGGGGGTGCCCCCTCTCTCCATGGCCGGCGCATGGGGTGGGGGTGACCCCTCACCTCCCCCATTCATGTGGTGGTAACCCCTCCACATTAAAATGCCTCTTCACATTCCCTTTTAAAGTTTCCACTTTAAATGCATTAAATTTCTCCAAATTTAATGCTCTCTCATTTAATAAAACTCTTTTATTTATTTTACTGAGAATTTTGTTAATTACTTTAATTAACAAAACATTCACATAAAACCCCTTGCACCATTTCAATATTACATGCAGAACCACTTTCTGCAATTTCACCCAAAACAATTCCGGTTTCTATCGAAACAATTCCTGTTTCTATCGAAACATTTCCTGCGCTTTGCAAACCTTTTGTCTGGAACATATGTGCTCCTAAATGGTGTCCAACAACCCCTTAAGTGTGTCACCCTATGGTTCGCGAATAATGCAGACATGATTGAGACTCCTCTCAGATCAATAATCAGAAGTGGGACCTGGAGATCCATACTGACTCCTGCACATTCAACGATGACTTTTGTGATCGTGAGAACCTTTAACGTCAGCAATTTAATCCCTTTGTCTCATGATTTAAACCCTGGGTCTATCTCGGAGCCGGCCAACTTCGTTGCGGGTAGCTTAATGGGGTGGCCCCCTGAAATATTTTATGAATCCTGTGATTGCTTCGTCGTGAAAGCCTCGTTGGGTTTTGATTTGGTTTTTCCGAGGTTGATCGTGAGTCTGTTGCTATTTGTGCACCCATGCAGGGTAAATCTTTATAAAAGCTGTGTCCGCGGTTATGGATGACTTGGAGCACAGTATCTCAATCATAGACAAGCATAACTAAAGTAGTGCTATAAATTTGACTTAATATGTGACTAGTAATCAACTTCACTACAATGGAATGGATAATAAAAGTGCCAACAACTGCTGGGTTTGGGATGTCACATGCTAATTGTATCTGACTAGTAAGTACTGCAACTATAACTGAATGGTTAACTAAAACTGCCCACTACTTATGCTATCAGGATGACTCATGCTATCTATATCTGACTAGTAAGTGCTGCAACTGTAATAGAATGAATAAAACTGCCAACTGTGTGAGTTCCTCGATTTGATTTTCTCGTTGGGTCTCGAGAGCGAATACCAGGATGGGTATGATTGGTGTTAGTATAAGGTTGGTTCCGAATAGGTTTTTCTTATTTTTCTCTAATAGCCGACAGTTTATGAAGTCTCTATAGAGTGTTTAGCGCATGCTGCGCTGCCGCTTCAGACCACCATACCTATGTAGGCGAGAGCCGGCGAATTCTAGCCTCGCCGTGTACTGGCCTTAGTACTGACCGCTCCCTTTTTGCTTTGCCCTTTGTCGGCACCCCTTTTGTTTTAGCAGGTATGAGATCGACGTTGTTAGGAGGGTTACCCTTCTGTCTTGGTCTAGGCAGGGTTATGGACGCCATTGGTTATTCTTTAGGGCTCTTAGCCGAATTTGCTATCGTTTCCAAGGTGAATTGGATCTTTGTACTGTATATATGTATTCTTGACTCAATGACTCGTTGTTGTATATATATGTGCTGTAGGTTCCATCGTGGATATTGTGTAATGGTATTACTTCGTTTCCACCCGCACGCAAGTGCCTGGTGGACGTCCTTGAACCGTTTCTATGTGGATTTGGCGAAAAGCGCTGAAATTTGCATAGGGCCGATTCGAGGGTGTTACAATGCTTGACAAGTAGCTGATGATGTGGTTGGCCAGGAACGACAAGCAGAGGAAGCGGAGCACGCTCGTGCTTGGTTGGTTGCGGAGAATGGCGCACGGTGGCGAGGCATGGTGCGGCGGTGACGGGCGAGACAAGGGCGGTGCGCACGACGTGGCGACGCCGAGTGGGCGGACGTGGTTGTCCCCTCCGGTGGACCTAGCGGCGAAGACGCGGTAGAACCCGCATGCGGACATGCCGGCGCCCGCAAGGAGGCGGACCTGCGCAGTCTGATTATGGAGGAGAGTGGTGGGTAGGCCAGGCTGTGTTCGTGTGAGAGAAGCTAAGAGAGGGGAGATATGGAAGGTGGAGTATGCCACATCATCGATCCACACCACCGTGTCTCAAGCAATCAAAAGAAAGTAAGCATTCGATTCAGCCAATCAGAGCAAAGTACGCGGATCGTGGGTTTCTTTGCTCAGTCGCTTTGCCGTGGGCCTAGAAACTGCTCTCGGCAAATACTCACCGCAGGCGCACCTAGTGTGACATCTGTATTTGCCGTAGGTGTTATATATACTCACGGCAAATAGTCCGTACCGTTTTCTCGCCGTCCGTGACTAACGACTGAGACACACGTCCACTTTTTTTTTGAAAACAAACACACGTCCACTTATTTGCCGTAGGTATTACTTATCCTCTCAGCAAATTGGTTGGTCTGCTGGAGATATTTGTGTGCTATTTTTTAATTTGCCGTGGGTTTTCTTTTTGCCGTGAGCTTTTGTTTTATTTGCCGTGGGTTTTGTGTCACTGTGAGGTTTCTTTGCAGCCTATGGGAAATCGTCAGTTTGCCATGTGCTCCGAGAGTATGCTCACGGCAAATTACAATTTTCCTGTAGTGAACTATTAATAACCATTGATAACCGTGAGAATTGCGATGTTTATGATACTGTAATGTGAGCTGCCAACTACTAACAACCATCAATTGTATTTGGTCTCTGTCTTTCGTAGCTAGAAAATTGTGTATGTATTGCCAACTACTAACAACCATCATTGCTCAATCCCATATTCAAAATAATTTCGGAAAAAACACTTCCAAACCAATCGCGTGAGAACTATTTGACAACCAACTACATCTCGTCCGCATTCATAATGAGGTTTTCCTCATTTTCTGTCACCTAAAGTTTCTTATTTCTTAATCGATGAGAAATACATATTTTTTCACTAGCTAAACACATGAAGAGAAATTGAGAATACTTTTAGATCACTTGATTTTTTTTGTAAAACCGTTCAAAGTACTAAAATTCTCTGACAGATAAAGACATAGCAAAATTATGGACAAATTACTACAACGCAGAGAATAATTTTAGATGTATAAAAGATTAGAAGGCAACTACTAACACGGAGGCATGCCGTAATAAAGTTTGTTGGTTACTCTTTAAAGATTAGATATTATATTTTCTTTGGCTATAGAAACACGTAAAGGCATATGTATGGTGGACAAGAAGACAATCTTTTTATGTGAACCAAGAAGCCGATCTTGTCTTATCACTCCATGACACCATGCGAAATGTTATACCATTCCGTTTCTCACAGTTTTACCTCTAAAAGTAAATTGAAAACTTCCTTTCTAGCCACATACAAGTTGATTAAGCTTTAACCAGCACACGTGTGACTTACAAATGTGCTCCGTTGTGCAAAATTGGTCCAAATGATCATTGTGTGAACATGTGGCCGCGTTCTTTTTTTCGCAAACATGTTTCCCGACCCGGGCCACGTTCTGCTCTCGCCGTGGCGGCCAGCCTTCGTCAAGACGACGGCGTAAGCGGACATTGTCGTCAAAACAACTCCTGTCAGCCGGTCAAAGGGAAGCGTGGAGGCGATTCTCAAATCGGCACGGTCATGGGTACAACCTGGCGACGGGTCGCGTGGAGGTGTCAGCACCAAGTTTGATACCGTGTCGGTGGCATGAGGAGCGCGTTGTGTTGAAGCTCGCCGGAGCTACCCATGGTGTTGAGGTTGATGGCGAAATGAAGGGTCAGATGATGGCCATGGCAGCACCTGCAGTAGTAGCTAGAGCGCATCTAAAGGGAGCACTGGGGTCACATGTGCCGTGCAAAAATATGGAAAGACGTTTGCGCCAAAAGTACGCTGCCATGTGTCTACACCCGGATCATTTGGACTAATTTTGCATAATCCTGCAAGTTTATGTACCACTACGCCTCATTTTGCAAGTTATTGTATGGATCTGTTCCAGGTGAACAAGTTGTTGTATCCCGTATGCTAATACCTCAATCCTTGAAGAGTAACCAACAAAACTTTATTACAGCATACCTTCTAATCTTATCTAGATCTAAAATTTAGTCTCTGCATTGTAGTGATTTGTCCATTATTCTGGTATGTATTTATCCGAGAATTTTAGTACTTTGAAAATTTTTACAAAAGAAAAGTATAGTGATCCAAAAGTATTCTCAATTTCTCTTCATGTATTTACCTAGCGAAAAAAGTATATTTCTCATCGTGGATTGAGAAATAAGAAACTTTAGGTGACAGAAAATGAAAAAAACCCTCATTATTAATGCAGATCAGATAGTTGCTTGTAAAAGTTCTCACCTGATTGTTTTGGAGGTGTTGTTTTCCCAAATTATTATGTACTAGATGGGATGGAGCAATGATGCTCTCACCTGATTGTTTTGGAGGTGTTGGTTTCCCAAATTATTATGTACTAGATGGGATGGAGAAATGATGCTGAAGTTGGCAGTACATACACAATTTGCAATTTACGAAAAGACAGCGACCAAATACAATTGATGGTTGTTAGTTGATGGCAGCTCATAGTACACTATCATAAATATCGCAATTCTCACGGTTAACAATGGTTATTAATAGATGTAAATACAACAATATTATACTCCATTCTAATAAATAAGGTGCACTAGTTTTTTCAAGATTTATATTTGACCAATAGTGATGAGGATATATGACAATGGGGATATTGCACAGAAGGTGGTTTCATGTGGCCCAGCCCACGACGAGTGGGATCGCTAGTATGGCGACTGGAAATGCTTCAACTAAGGAGAACGACGAGTGGAAGTAGAAGGTCTAGATGCATAGTTAGACCTACTCGTATTAGGTCTAATCATCAAAACATTAACTGTTCAGTGTTATCCATGTAAACCCTAGCAAGGTAGGACTATATAAACCTTCCTAAGGTACTCTCTACACACATACGTTCTGATACACACTATAGATGTGACTCGTTGCCTAGCTGCGGAGTACGACTCAATTGTAATCCATATACTGATCAATACATCTAGTAGGAAGTTGGCTCTTTACCCTTACCCGGCGCTGAACCTGGGTAAAACCTTGTGTGCTACCAATCTTGATCCACATATGGCTAGCTCTCCTTTCCCCAATCGAATCAATCTCTATCCTTGGTAGCGACTGTCGTGGCCATTCCCAGATCTGTGATACCCTACGCTCTAGTCGACCGGCCTTTTCGCCACTAGTCACATGATCGCGAATAGGTAGGTTATACCAGATCCTACTGAGTATCTACATGCCGGCGTCACGCCCGGTCACCCACACCACCTTGGTGCCAAACAACGCCATCAACTTTTTCTTCGGTCTGACGGACGTCACCGACCCGGCTGAACCGGCTGAATTTGACATATCCCACGGGTCGCCTGCGCAGGATCTACTCTCAGAGGAGCGGATACAATCGATCACCCTCATGGACTCCTAGTGCGACCCCGCTGGCAGCTACACGGCCGCGAATGACACGGCCCTCTATGACAACCCCTGCTTTGGTCGCCGGATCCATCACCACTGCGTCTCACGCCAAGTCGATTACGCGAGTCTCCAACACGCGCGATTTCGAGTATCCCTCCATCCTCCAGATCTTCGATTCTTTCTCTAGGTCGGAGTGCCCTGACGAAACCCAGGCCATATCCAACCGCTGCAATGCCATATACATGGCGTAGAATGGTGTACCTGTGGATCCCTTCACCACGTTGCTCCTAGCAACGACAATGGTGGCGGAGGTCGAGGAACACTGCATGCTGTTAGAGGCACCCAAAAACAAGGAAAATTCCTACCGCGCGCGGGAAATTCCGCCTCGAGCAGCAAACCACGCATGAGTTATCGCGCTACCACCAGCGCCAGAACACCACCACCCATGTCTTGCACTTAGATGGAGAGAGCTACCTTGCGTGTGCGTCCGAGCTCGAGTTCTGCCGCAACTTGGCGCCAGGAAGTAGTCTGGCCACCAGGGTGACCGCACACATAGCTCCACCACCACCTAGCCGGTCACCTCCTTCGGAGCAGCCCCGGATACTAATATCCTCGTGGGAATTCGGCCCTAATGGGATCCCACTTAACTGCACCCTGATGGACAATGTCATCGCGGGTCGAGTTGTAGTCACCGTGTTAAACCCCACATGCGAAGGCTCACTCCAGATCCGCTACGCCTAGGCCATACTTTCTAAATCAGTTGAGCAGCAAAATGCGGGTCACGACTCGCAGGGGAGAGTATACTCCCGCTCTCCGGCAGCAGGGCGGCCTCCTTTAGTCGCTCTGGCGAACGGACCATTGCCAATGTGCAAAACCGTCCACCGCCCGAGACGTGATAGGTGCAACGAGCCACGCCCTAATCGCAACACGATCGTGGTCAATGGCTAGCCGATCGACGTGCGAATTCAGATCATCGACAACTAGGTGTGCTGCGCTTGCTATCCTGACGACCTACGCCACACGCTAAACAACCGCGACAACCGTGACCCTGAGCCCAGAGGCTCCCTCAGCCGAATTGGTCCACTGTGCTTCAGGCCAATGGTCCCAGGTGAGATATACCCCTCAAACTTCAACGGGCCCAAGGAGATTGAGAAATATGATCCCACACTCGACACGACAGTGTGGATAGAGACATACCTCATGGTGATGGGGATTGCTGGTCATACAGACCTACTCGCCGCACGTTGTCTCCCTCTCGCGATGGAAGGATCCACTCTCAAGTGGATAAACACCCTTTCCCGAGAACAACATCGACTCGTGGGGGGATATAAGAAGCCTTCATCAACCACTTTGAGGGATCCTACACACGCACCATCACCATCGAGGACCTAGCGCACTGCGTCCAGGGCCTGCGTGAGTCGACTCGCAATTGGGTCCAAGGCTGACAACACCTATGGATCAAAGCCTCTGGCATCCATCTAGACACGGCGATCGACTACTACGAGAAAACATGCCGATATGAACTTTTGATCACAAAGATCAAGAGGTTCTCCAGGACGCTCGACAACATCCCATATCTCCTCGAAATTGCCAAAGTGCTATGCTGAAGAGGACCCCAAAAATGATGGTGATGACGAGTCGGGTGGCAGGAGCCGCGCGAGCGACCACGTCAATGACAGACACCATGAGCTCTGCTATAGCAACACTCGTGACACCGTTAAGCGTCACTGCGATGATAGGTCTGACCTCATTGCCAAAACCGTCTAAGGTCAGCGCGACCCCAAAAATACCGCTGCGATGGAGGCGGCTACCAAAACAAGAATACCGAGAGGCTGAAATTCAACCCTGCGGCCCTTCTCAACCAACTATGTATCTATCACAGAAAAGAGGGGAAACACGCCACTCACGCAACTTTCGAATGCTACTCCCTCAAAGATATCGTTAAGGCAAGGTGCACAAGGGAAGGCCCAAACCTCGAGCAGCCAAGAGACAACAGCAATGCCATCACGTTCAACAACGTTCCCGGATCGCTACATACACAGAGGGGTGTGGGAACAAGGCGCGAGAACAAGGTGCTCGCGCGCGTAGTCTCCATCAATGCGGTGACACAAGTAGACATCCCGCAGGGGATCAATTGGTCGGAACACACCATCACTTGGAGCCGTGAGGAGCACACGCCCACTATCGAGTACCTAGGGCGAGTCGTCCGGCTTGTCAAGCACAAAGTGGATGACTACTGGCTCCCCAAGACACTGATGAACGGGAGAACTTCCATCTTAATCATGTACATGGACACCTTTAGGCGGTTGTAGATCCCACATAAGAAGGTGGAATCGAGCATATTTACCTTCCACGAGATAGTTCTAAATCGAAATGCATATCCATTCGGCAATGTGACACTTTCAGTCACCTTCGGCACACCCGCCAACTTCCACACGGAGTGAATCGTCTTCGAGATGGTGAACTTTGGCAGCCCATATCACTGTAGGCGGTGATAGGCATTTGCCAAATTCATGTTGGCCGCACACTACGCCCATATTATGATGAATATCTCGGGTCCATGTGGCATCATCACCATGCACACCGACCCCGACATGGCCCTAAAGTGCGAGGACAACAGAGCCAAGCTCGATGATGCTGTAATCGCTGAAGAGGCGAACCACGTTGACGAGCTCGCCAAGTATGCGAGTGGCATTGGTAAGGACGATCCGTTGATCCTGATGAAACCAACCACAACGAGTCTAGTGCCAACCGCTTTCGAGGCCTTCACGTATCTCGCACCATCGACCTCGTGCCAGGCGACTCGAGCTAGCAGGTCACCGTTTGAACCAACCTCACTCCCGCATAGGAAAAGAGAGCTCATTGAGTTCCTATGTGATAATCGTGATATCTTCGCATGGAAGCCATCCGACATGCTTGGTGTCCCGAGGGAACTCGCTAAGAAAAAACATAACATTGACCCCAAGGCGCGACCTATCAAGGAACCACTGGGCCCCTTCAATGAAGAACGTCGTCACGCGATCTCCGAAGAAGTGAATCGGCTACTCGCAGATGCATTTTTGACCACTTGATTTGTCATTATAAACTTGGGAAGAAGCTACCAAAAAATGATGTTCTTCCAACAACTATTATTCCATTGATCCTAGCACATTACATGGTTAAGTCCATCTATGTCCGTGAAAATTGTTGGTATTCTTACAATTTAATAGAAAAGAATGCACCTCAATGTATAGCTTCTCTGTGCAGAGAATGCTTATAAGGATTCCAACAATTGCATCCAAATTTGGGCTGAGAGACTTTAGAGCCAAGATCTTCATTGTTTGCATAAAACATTTCAAGATGGCGGGAATAATTCTCTGGTATAAAAAGGTCCACATACCAATAAAATTTACAAAAATGTTAGTTTCAAGAATAAGAACAACAAAAATAATACTATTCTACCTGAGTGGTCATGGATCCAATAAAAAGTTTAGACCTTTCATTATACACATAACTGGACATCGTCAATTTTGGTGCGTCGATGACCCTGATTATTGTTGGTCGCACCGGGTCATAAATTTCTAAAGGAAAGGTGCATATAGAATTACTAGATCCACAAACACATAAATTTCTCTATGCTCCCACCAGCCGGCCACCCGAAACATACGGAGATTTGGCGAGACAATGTGGAGGCTACTGAACCCATGGACCCCATGAAGCTGAACACCCTCGATGCTATCACGGACGAATATCAGGCAATTGATGGTCGATATGAATACATCATAGAGTTGGAGCTACTTGATTCGAGGGTATAAAATAGAGAGGTGGCACCAATGTTGGGGAAAAGCAGGCCCTGATGTGGGCAATGCTAATGGCTCCCAAGTGGAGGAGATCAATTGTAGTACTTTTCAATAAAGAAAGGTTGTCGAACCCACGATGGTATGAAGGTATTGGTTAGCAATTTTTACAAAGAAAATAATAGGAAATGCAGTAGATTTGGTGTTTTGGGTTTGTAGTTGGCAAGAATATAATGTGTTGAAAGTAAATACCAATAAGTAAATGCTCTCGGTGAGAGAAAGCCAATACTCTATGCAACAATAGGACAATCTCAAGTGTGTGTGTGAACTTATATGTAACAAGCGTTCTCGAGGGCAGCATGTATTTACTTAGCATAAAGATTTCTACACAATATGGTGAATATGTTGTCAAGTTTCATTCCCTTAGGGCGGAGCCTAATTAGGTGCAACCATAAGTATGAGGTACGTACACCACTTATGATGGGTCCTAGAGCCATTCACATGAACATCTAGTAATCATTAAGACGTAAATGTCCCACCATTGCAATCGGTTCATTGATCCTTGACATTTAATCCCTCCAATGCAACTCAATGTATTGGAAAACGGTTTCTATCAATTCCATCCCTTCTAACCCCTATCATTGCATCAAAGTATTTTCCCATGAGCCCATTAGGTGAAGTAATATGCAGTCGACGTTCTCATAAAACCATCATAGAACAATATAAAAGATAAAAACTAGACCGCATATTCATTCCATATTATATGGAAACTAGAGCCAATTCGTCCTATGCCCTCGGGAACATGGGGATCTAGTCACAAGTGGCAAACATGATATGGATTAGTATCATATGGGATACAACACAATCTGCAAATATAATATCTCCACCAAATAAAGATAAGATGCCAATCACAAATATGTAAATAGCCCTTAAAACAATATCCGGGGTTTAATCAATCAAAAGCTATGAGAGGAAGGAGATGGATATTGGAGATGGTGATGGTGATGGTGATGATGGTGCTATTGAGATTTTGATAGAGAGCCCCCTACACCTAGTAGAAGTGGTGATGATGATGGCATCGATTTCCCCCTCACCGAAGGCTCCAGTGCAGCAGGATCTGCCCCCTCCCGGAGTAGGAGAGGATTTTTTCCTCCGCCGCCGCCTCTGTAAATCATGGGAAACATATGGTGTAGGTTTTCTGGCAATATGGAGGTGTCTCTAAAAAGGAGGACCCAAGACGATGCTTGAGGGCCGAAACAGCATGGGTGGCATGCCTAGGGGGTGGACGCGCCACCTGGACCGTTTCACTCCTTGTGGCTCCTCTCGCTTCATTCTTTGGTCCAAGTTGATTCTCTAGGTGAAAAACTCATCAGGTATTTTTACTTCGATTTATTGATGTCCAGAAGGTCCTAAAACAGCAAAAACAGGAAACGGAGGTTTTCTACCACCTAGAAATTAAATACCAATAAAAGGGACTTTGTAGGAAAGTCATGTAAATCATCTCAATATATATAAATAATGATGGATCAAGGTCAATATGATTCTAAAAAGTGCATAAAGGTCCTAAAAATGATGATGCAAAATGTAAGTATCAACTCCCCCAAGCTTAAACATTTGCTCGTCGTCGAGCAAATAAGTGAATATATCATGAGCATGCATCAATGAGATTACGGTTGGCAAGAAAATACGAGCATGGCATCATCAACTTATGCATATTCACTTGTCCAAAAGAAATATGAACTAACTACGATACAAATGTGGGCTTCATAGATAGACATTATCATTTACCCCTTACTTTTGAAAAAAAACTAACCATTACATGTTGGACAATTGAATAAGTCTCAAATTGATCATACACTTCTCTCTTTGCAATAGCTTGGCAGTGCCTTTTTCGAGCTTTTTTTTAACCTTTGGATATGCCTTTTCAATAAAGATGAGTTTCTCATAAAGCAAATGGTGGAAAAGAGAATTGTTTAAACAACCAGATAGACATGACTATTTTGTCTTTTGTCAAGAACTTTCACCACTTTTGCATGGCATCAGTTAACGGTATTTCTCTCTTAGTAACAAGTAAAAAACTTATTGGTGGGTCTTTCAATCATTTCATATGCTCTAAACAACCTTTGTCTTTCAATTTCCATGGTTAGCTGAATTGTTGGGTGCCTACCTTTCAAACACTTTTCTATAGTGTACCCTTGTCATCCTCCTCTTTCCATATGATTACTAGAATGTTATATCACGAGAACGAGAAAAGAGTGCATGTCAGTAACGAGATCAAACTAGGTATTGAGATGCCGATGATCGAATCTCGAACATGTAATATATCGCAAGGCAAAGGGATTTAGTTACTATCATTAAAGGTTCTGTCGATCACAGAAGTCATTGTTGAATGTATGGGAGTTAGTATCGATCTCCAGGTCCTGCTTCTGATTATGGTTGGCCAATATTGTTGAATGTTTGCATTATCCGTGAACCGTAGGGTGACGTACTTAAGGATTGCCAACACCATTTTGAGCAAATATGTTCTAGACGAAAGAATTGCAAAGCGCATGAATTATTTCCATGGACACCGGAATTGTTTCAGGTGAAATTACTGAAATTGGTTCTGCATGTGATATTGAAATGTTGCAGGGGGTTTTATGTGAATGTTTGTTAATAAAAGTAATTAACAAAATTCTGAATAAAATAAATAACATATTTTTATTAAATGAGAGTTGCATTAAATTTGGTGGAAATTTAATGCATGTGAATGGGATTTTGAGTGGAGGCAAAATTGATGTGAGTGGAGCTTCGACCACATGAATGAGGAAGAGGTGGGGGCACCCCCCATGGGTGCCGGCCATGTGAGGGGTGGAGCCCCCCTCTACTCCCTCTCAAAGCACACCTCCTCGTGAAGGATCTCTCCCCCCCTCTAGAATTATTCCCCATGGTCTCAAATTAGTGAGATACATGTTCACGGTGTCATTTCGTCTGGAAGGAGTTGCTATTTGCACTGCATCGCTGGAGCGAGGAGGTGGAGGTTATTCGGTGGCCTAAAAGTGTGTGCGAGGACGGATGCGCTGCTGATTTGCGGTGTTAGGACTTCCACCTTATCTTGAGATCGGGAAGCGTTCAACTACATCATCCACAAGTTCCATCTTGTTACAGTTTGTCGATCTTCGACGGTATGTTCTCTATGGATGTATATCCACCCATTGCTTGTATATAGTAGATAGATCTTGGCGTATAATAGCTCCCATCGTAGGATTTTTTTTTGTTTTCTATGCTGTGAAGCCAACAGTGGTACCAGAGCCTGATCTATGCATATGTGCTTTGCACGGGTACTACGTTGATGACTGCAAGTGCACATATCGTTTGTAGCTAGTTTCAAAATAAAGATATCTATCCCACAGGGAGTAGTAGGCAAATGACTAAAATACTTTTAACTATAACAAAATGAAGTACTCAAGAAATAACTTTAAGATGCAAGATAAGTAGAGTTGTTTTTCGATTTTTGGTTGAACAAGGTAATATAATGTAATGCAAAACTTAATGCAGAAAGTAAAAATCGCATGTGTAATACAACTTTGGAACTACAATAGGGAAAATGCGTTCTTAGGGAATAGTGGATACACCGCTAGCAATTTAGACTAAGTAATTAAGAGTATTATAACGAATATTATCATAATGTGTATGTATGTGGGAGGAGCTCCATATATGGACGATTTGCCAGCACCCGCTGAACACATCGTCCTCATAACCATAGCAGACAGTAACCGACAACCATTGCGTTACCACGTTATTAAGGGATTTCTCCCTTGGCATGGACATGGCTTGATGAGTTCTCCTTGATTCCCTAAGTTAGTACGTAAAGAATGACAACAACTTTATAGTCACAGTAAGTGCTATCATCCCTCCGCTTACCAACAGGTAATCCCCTTCATCGTGTCCCCATAAGAGGCAAATATTAAGTAGGTGCACAACTCCCAATATCAAGATGAAGACAATTAACATGTACACATAATGATGTATAACGTAATAATCTCTATCTCATCTTAGTCATATGCTAAGATTTCTCCATGTCCCCATGAACTAGAGATCTATTCAGACATGGAGGCAATCAATATCATAGCAATGGTAATAGAAACAACCATAGATGAATAGTACTTGTATAAATCCACAATGGGTACGGAATTACAACAAGATCTAGACAAGATGCATATGGGATGGATGGAGATGGTTGTGATGAAGTGGTGGTTGATGAAGATCAATGCCTTTGCCTCCCGGATCTGCGCAAGGCGAAGATGGATCCCTAGCGGATGAGTTCCCCCTCCAGAGGCCCTCTGAAGGTGAGGTTTTCATGATTTATTGGTGTTTTGTATATCGTATCCCCGAACCAATTGCACGGGGTGAAACTATTTGACGAAGTGGAGGCGGCGCAAACTATATGGCCGGAGCTATACGATTGGAAAAGTTGCCTTGTTCGTATAGTTGGTCGTTGGACTCTCTGCCTCCCTTGTTTGCTTCTGGTATTATTAATATTTCCCAAATAAGCGATTTACGTTGTTTTTGACTCCTTTTCTCCATAGTACAACTGCTCCAAAAATTGTATCCTTTGGATCCATCATACATCCTGATCCTGGTGAAAACAGACATAAAATATGCACGTGAGCATCATAAAATACCAAAATCCTACATCTACAATGTAAAATATCAATGTAAAACATGATGCAAATATGCACTCATTAACTTCCCCAAGCTTAGACTCTTACTCGTCCCGAGCAAGTTTTACCTTAATGGTTGTGATCCTCATATTCATGAACCTAAGTCAATAAAATAAATGAGGCAATTGTAGCATGTGTTTATCATATATGATACATAGGAATAAGTTTGTGAATAGTACCTTACTCGAACCATCTGAATAGTATTAGCAGGCTTCCACGCCTTAGTTATCAACAGTTCATAGAAGATGAATCTCAACATAATATAAAAGTATCCGGTTCAACCGAATGAGTTAACGAGGTAGTCCCAAGTGTTTTAGGATCAACGTATTCGCTTGGGATTCAAAATCTCAAAGGTGTCTCTTTGTCATACTACAATACAGTGGTATATGCCTATTTGCTCTTTGCGCACTTGCTCCTTTTCTTCTTTTTTCTTTCTTTTGCAAATATGCTCACAATGTTTTTAAGTGATGTGCAAAGGAGTTAGCCATATATTCCACCTTATGTAGGAATTCAAAGTTCAACAATCTCAATTATCAAATTCCAACTGTATATGAAGCATTCTTATGACTTGGATATTCTACCACGACTTGTTCTCACTCTATTTCGATAACACTTCCATTTTCCTTTGTTCAAGGTTTCTTTTTCAACTTAATTGTATAGATAATTTCTCTTTGTGAATCAAACTATAGACTTACAACATGTTGACCCAATTATATTTATGTGTTCCATTAATACCAATGGTGTGGAAGACTCCTATTGCCATCATCAAATGCAAGTAAAATCATACTCAATACATTCATATATCTTTAAAGCAAACGCAAACTCAATATTGCTCCATATATAATAATAAGGTCGGAATTTCATAAAAGGGATCGAATATTCCTGAAGGGAATTCTAATGATGCAAACTTTATTTCTGGTTCGAACTAATGCAAAAACTGCAATATAAAACTTATAAGAAAGATTACACGGTCTTTAAAGATCTCCCCAGGCTTGGAATCAAGCCAGGCGGGATCAATTAACTCCTTGTGGGTACCTATTCCTCCTTTTGGGTAGATAGAGTGTCACCTTCTAATTTTAAGTTGCCTGCTTTAACTATGCTTTCAAAGTGAATGTTGAGCTTTGCCATGTCGTATTGGAGCTTCAACATTTTCCTCTTGAGGAATTTATTCTCATATATTAACTCAAAGAGTGTTTTAATTAGGAAACCAACTCTACCATCGATTGCATCGACCTTCTTCTCAAGGTCTTTGCTCATCATCTAGTAGGAGTCAATCCATTCTCCAATTGTTTTAATGCATGCCTTAGAAGCCTTTTCTAACTCACAAATATTATCATGAATCTCATCTTGCCGCACCTTCTTAGGTTTAAGAGGGGATGAACCAAGAGGATGTTTATAATAGGATCCTATGTTCTAACAATAAGGATTATTGAGGTACTCATCCTTGTTCCGTCCCAGCTCATCTTGTCTCATCATCTCCATCCTTTGCGGGAACATGTCCTCCCAGTTTGGGAAAGGCTTGATCTCCGGGCCGGATGATAATGCCGATCCTTTTGGTTCTGCTTCCTCGATCCTCTTCTCAGGCTTCTCTTCTTTCTTCTTCCAGATCGTGTTGGCGTGGAAGGGCTGCATGGCTTCGCTGCACGGATGTTGTTAAAGGTGCCTGTATAGGGATGATGAAGATCTTTCGAGGCTAGAGGCTGTAGCTCTGCAAAAACCTAATGAAAAAGGTTAAATGCGATTAGCTTTAAAAGGAGGGGTAAAAAACCCTAGCCGCCTTGCGTAACGAGCAACTATACGGGTGCATCTCGTATAGTTGCCACCGTATAGTTGTGAACCGACTATAGATTCGATCTATGGTGGAACCTAACTATACAGCCGTAACTATACGGGCAGCATTTTTAATTGCCGCCATATAGTTGGTCGTTAAACTCTCTGTATCTTGGATACTTTTTTTGGAAAAGGGTCAACAACTATACGATCGCGACTATACGGGCAGAATTTTTAATTCTGGCTATATAGTTGGTCGTTAAACTCTCAGTACTCCAGAAATTAGTTTGTCAAAGGTGTTGACAACTATATGACCGCAACTATACAGGTGGAATTTTATAATTCCGACCGTATAGTTTGTTGTTAAACTCTCAGTACCTTTTATGGATGGAAGCATTGACGTTGCAACAACTATAAGGCCGGAACTATATGGCCGGATTTTTATTCCCACCATATAGTTGGTCGTTAAACCTTCTATGTCCACCAAATTTTTCTGCTTCTCCAAGTATTCTTTATTAATCTGAAACTTAACGAAATATCGAGTTTTGACAGAGAAATGTCAGCTTCGACTTTCAACCAATTTTGGCATCATCAAGCTTCCTTCTTCTTTGCTAGAGCATGAATCATTCTTATTAAAAACAATAAAAACAATACTCAAGCTAGACTTTAGCTGAAAATTTAAAAACTTATTGAAACCTTTATTTCACATGGGTTGCCTCCCATGAAAACCTCTTTTATGGTAAATATCTTGACCGTAGTACCGCTCATTCTGTCTTGAGTCCATTCTTCTTGTAATTTCCGTTCTTCGTATATCTTTGCTTTATCACTTCTTCAGGAATGCTCAACTCTATAATGATTACACTTATATCTTCTTTTACCAGATAATGCTTCAAGCGTTGTCCATTTACCACCCATGCAAGAGAGGGTGTTTTTCCTTGGAGCTTCACCCCTCCCAACGAATAGGATTCTTTAACTATGTATGGACCTTCCCACTTCGATCTGAGATTTCCTTGAAACAACTTAAGACTAGAATTATAGAGCAACATTTTGTCTCCACTTTTAAATGTTTTATTCTCTATTTTTCTATCATGCCATATTTTAACTTTTTCCTTAAACAACCTAGCATTCTCATAGGCTTCACTTCTAAACTCATATAAATCATGCGTATCTATTAAGCGCTTTTCCCCTGCTGCTTTGAGATCATAATTTTGATTCTTGGTTGCCCAAAAAGCTTGGTGTTATAGTTCTAATGGTAAATGACATGCCTTACCGTACACCATCTTATAAGGTTTCATACTCGTTGGATTTTTAAACGTAGTATGGTATTACCATAGAGTGTCATTTAACTTGTATGACCAATCTTTTCTTGATTTGTCCACCATCTTCTCGAGTATGGTCGTCAGTTCTCTATTTGAGAGTTCCACTTGACCACTTGTTTGGGGATGATATGGTGAAGCAATGCGGTGAGTTACTCCATACTTGCTGAGGATTTTCCTGAAAGTCCCTTTCATAAAATGAGAATCACTATTGGTAATTAAAAATCTAGGAACTCCAAACGTGGGGAATATGACATCCTTGACCATCTTCACTGGGGTAGCTGCATCCGCATGATTTGTTGGGATAGCTTCAACCCATTTAGTAACATAGTCAACAACAACAAGAATATGAGTATAACCATTTGACTCTGTAAATGGTCCCATGTAATCCATTCCCCATACATCAAAGGGTTCAATTATTAGACTATGATTTATCGCCATTTTTTGTCTCCTACCTATATTACCTCTTCTTTGGCAAGCATCGCAGTATTCCACATACTTGTGTGCATCCTTGAGCTAGGTGGGCCAATAGAATCTGGATTGAAGTACCTTTGCATCAGTTCTTTTACCTGCATGATGCCCTCCATATGGACTATCGTGACAAGCCTTCAATATCGCATTCATTTAGTGATTAGGAACACACTTCCGAATCATTCCGTCAAGTCCATGACGATATAGATATGGATCATCCCAAAAGTAATATTTAAGATCATTAAAGAGTTTTATTATTTGATTTCTTGACATACCGGGAGGTAAATTTTTTGTTGCTAGATAGTTAGCATAATCTGGATACCATGGATCAACAATTTCTACCTTTGATAAATATTCTCCAGGAAATGAATCATTAGTAGGTACGGGATCATTAATCATTCCCTCCATCCTATAGAGATGATCTGCTACCGGACTATCTACTATTTGCAAATCGTATTCTTGTAGTAATAAAACCCACCTAATCAACTTGGGGTTAGCATCATTTTTCACAAAAAGGTGACGCAAAGCTTGGTGATCCGTATGAATTATTACCTTAGAATTAATTATGTAAGATCTAAATTTGTCGCAAGCAAAAGTTATAGCTTTGAAACTCTTTTTTATTGTAGCATAATGTTTCTGAATCTTATTAAGAGGTCTACTAGCATAATAAATAACATTCAAATTCTTTCCATCTCGCTGTCCCAACACATCCCCTAAAGCATAATCACTAGCATCACACATATTTTCGAAAATTTCATCCCACTTTGGAGATTGCATGATAGGTGTGATACGTTGCTAATGTATCCATAATTTTTGATGTTCCATGCTTGGTTTTTATCTACTTTTTATGTTTGTTCCAACTTTGTAGTAATTTCTATACACTTTCTTGGACTAACCTATTAACAGGAGCCACAGTGCCAGCTGCCTGTTTTCTGCTGTTTTTGGTTCCAGGAAAGTTAGAAAATGAATATTCTCGGAATTGGATGGGACAAAAGCCAAAGTCAGTTTTTCACCGAGGGATACCCAGAGCCACAATACGAGACGGAGAGGGGCTAGGGCCTGGCCACACCACCTGGCCATGTGGGCCAGCCCTGGCCGCGCTAGGGGGTGGTCTAGTTGCCCCAAGCACTCCCTCAGCCTCTGCTTTTGCCTATAAGATGCCTCCGATACAGAAACCCTAAGTACCTGATCAAAATTCCACGAAAGAGTCTGTAGCCGCCGTCATCTCCATCCCTAGATCGGGAGGGATCTGAAGCTCTTCCCGGCACCCTGCCGGAGAGGGAAATTCACCCTGGAGGCCTTCTTCATCACCATGCAAGCCTCCGGTGTGATGCGTGAGTAGTTCATCTCTGGACTACGGGTCCATGTAGTAGCTAGATGGCTGGTTCTCCTCCTTTGTGCTATCATGTTTAGATCTTGTGAGCTCCGTTCATGATCAAGATCATCTATTTGTAATTCTACATGTTGTGTTTGCGAGGATCCGATGGATATTGAGATGCTATTTCAGATTGATTATTGATTCTATCATGTCTTTGTTATTTGTGATCTTGCATGCTTTCCGTTGTTAGTAGCTATCTTGGCCAAGTAGATGCTAGCAACTCCAAGAGTTAGTATTTATGCTCAATAGTGGGTTCATGCCTCTAGTAATCTGGGGAAGTGACAGAAATCTCTAAGGTACTAGATGTGCTATTGCTACTAGGGAGAAAACAACAATCCTTTGTTCATAGAACAGTCATATTGTTTACTTTACACACAATGCATAATGCAATTATCCGTTGCTTGCAACTTAATACTGGAGGGGGTTCGGATGATAACCTGAAGGTGGATTATTAGCCATAGATGCAGTTGGATTACAGTCTATGTATAATGTTGTAATGCCCAATCAAGTCTCAAAGGAGTCAAGATGAGTAGTATATGCTTGTATGCTTTCTTGATGTTAGTCAATTGCACCGCTGTAATTTATTCACCCAACATGTCATCTATCTTAAGGAGAGCCACCACTAGTGAACTATGGACCCTGGTCCTTTCTTTTATCATGAATCTACAATCAACTGTTTACTGTTTTGTGTTTACTTTCTGCAAACTATTACTTTCTTCCATTCTATACGTTTAATCCTTGTTTTCAGCAAAACCGGTGAGATTGACAACCTCACTGTAAGTTGGGGACAAAGTTCTGTGTTTGTGTTGTGCATGTCTCCACGTTGCTGCTGGCGCCGGTAGTGCGCCCAGCCAAAGTCCAGCTAGCAACACCTTTGAGGTGTTTCCTTGCTCCTACTAGTTCGATTAAACCTTGGCTTCATAACTGAGGGAAATTCGCTGCTGTGGTCATCATACCTTCCTCTTGGGGTTCCCCAATGAGCTCGTTAATATATGAGTCAGCAAGGATTTTTCTCGCGCCGTTGCCCGGGGAGTCAAGGACATCTTCACAAGAGGAGTCCCTCAAAACCAATATATTTGATCATTGTTATTGGATGTTTTAATTAGAGGCCACAACATTTTGAAATGATTTTATCAAAAACACCGAAATTAGCATTACTAGTCTGTTTATTTTTAAAAATCATACGAAGTAATCTTAGTCCTTTGACCATCATCATGTTAATTGCTAACATCAGAAGAGTAACTTGATAACATCAAACATTTCACCGTAAAAGGGTGACTATAAAGGTGGGTTAAGATACTTCGAAGGTGTTATGTTGAGGCTCATGATCAAGTGGAATTTGTTAATCCCGATGACGGATAGATAAACTCTGGGCCCTCTCGGTGATATCACATTAAGATAGCTTTCAAGGAAGTGATGTGATCACTAGAATGTTATATCACGGGAACGAGAAAAGAGTGCATGTCGGTAAGGAGATCAAACTAAGTATTTGGATGCCTATGATAGAATCTCGGACATGTAATATCTCACGAGACAAAGGGATTTAGTTACGACGTTAAAGGTTCACACGATCACAAGAGTCATCGTTTGAATATGTGGGAGTCAGTATGGATCTCCAGGTTCCCGCTACTGATTATTGATTGGAGAGGGGTCTCGATCATGTCTGCATTATTCATGAACCGTAGGGTGACACACTTAAGGGGATACTGACACCATGAGGAGAAATATGTTTCAGATAAAGATATAATGAAACGTCTGGAATCATTTCGATGGAAACCGAAATGTTTTTGGTAGTGAAATTGCTGAAACTGGTTCTGCATGTGATATTGAAATGTTGCAAGGAGTTTTAGGTGAATGTTTGTTAATTAAAGTAATTAACAAAATCTGAATAAAATAAATAAAAGTGTTTTATTAATGAGAGCTTGCATTAAATTTGGTGGAAATTTAATGCATGTGAGTGGACATGAGTGGAGGTGTGTGTGTTTATGTGAGTGGGAACTCCACCGACATGAATGAGGAGAGGTGGGGGTACCCACCATGGCCGGCGCCATGCCCCCTTAGGCTTCCCCCTCCCCTATATAAGGGGCACCTCATCATCCTCTCCTCTTGCACCACCTCCTCGTGATGGTTGTCTTCTCCCTCTAGTTATTCCCCATGGTCTCGGATTAGCGAGATACATGTTCCCGGTGGCTTTATTTGGAAAGGAGTTGTTTCTTCCGCTGCATCGCTAGAGCGAGGAGGAGGTGGTTGTTCGGTGGACCGAACATGTGTGCAATCACGGATGCACCGCTACTTTGCGGTGCTGGACTTGATGGTGCTAGACCTGATGGTGCTGGAACTGCTGGACTTGCTTCATCACGATCTTGAGATCGGCAAGTGTACGACTACATCATCCACAAGTTCCATCTCGTTAACAAAGCTTTGTTGTCTTCGAGGGTAAGTTCTTGGCGATAGGTCCCATCATAGGAATTTTTTTGTTTTCTATGCTACGAACCCAACAGTGGTATCAGAGCCTGATCTATGCGTAGGTGCTTTGCACGGGTAGTACACATATGTTTATATGTGGCCGATGATGATCATGTTATTGCATCTTTCATGTATTTTAGATATTGGTGGCATAGTGGGATGAAGCGGCCTGGACCAACTTTACATGTCATCGCACATGAGACCGGTTCCACGACTGACATGCAACTAGTTTTGCATAAGTGGCTAGCGGGTGTCTATCTCTCCTACTATAGTCAATATCTGATTTACAATGAGTTGCTAATAACTTAGTTATCATCATTGTGTTTACATGTTCGTAGGTAAGACCGGTTCTATCTTCGACAGCCCTAAGCCACGTAAAACTTGCAATGGATAAATTAGAGGCGTCTAGTTTAGATTGTTGCTGGGCTAGTGTCATGATATGGTAATGATGTAAGTTGATGTATGGTAGATACCCTTACAACACACCTAACGTGTAAGTTCCATAGACCTTGGCCTTACACACAAAGGAATGATAGAGATCATACCACGATGCACATGATGGTGATAAAATGCATGGACCATATCATTCCACTTTACACATATGATGTTTGCATCTTATATTGCTAGTTTGGCGTTTTAGTAGCATTATAAGATGATCCCTCATTTAAATATCAAGATAAATGTGTTCTTCCTTAAGTATGCACCGTTCTATGGATCTTGTTTTGAGACATCACGTGATGATCGGGTGTACTTGAATCTACGCTTTCATACAATGGGTGTAAGACAGTTTTACACACGTGAATACTAAGGTTCTTACTTGGCGAGCCTAGCATGTACAGACATGACCTCACAATACAGACCAAAAGGTTAAGCATGAGTCATATAGTTGATGTGATGCCCATATTGATGCTCGCCTTTGAAGCTACACTGACTCACGTGATTATCGGACTTGGTGTAGTGGATTTGGTTCATGTAATTGAAGGGAATATGCCTGAGAGGCAATAATAAAGTGGTTATTATCTTATTCGATGTTTATGATAAATGTTTATTTTTCATGCTATAATTGTATTAATTTGGAAACGTTAATACATGTGTGTTTAATAAACAAAATACAAAGTCCCTAGTAATGCCGCTCACATAAAATAGCTCATTGATTAATAAGATGATCAAGGTTTCCTGATCATGGACATTGGATGTTGTTAATAATGAGGTCACAACATTGTGGAATGATGTGATGAACATTCATCCGAAGTATAGCATTACGATCAGAGTCATTATGTTTATATTGCTATAACATCATACGAAGTAATCTTAGTCCTTAGACCATGAGATCATGTTAATTGCTAACACCAGAAGAGTATCTTGATAACATCAAACGTCACACCGTAACAGGGTGACTATAAAGGTGGGTTCAGTGCTACGAAGGTGTTATGTTGAGGCTCATGGATCAAGAGTGGGATTTTTCCATCCCGATGACGAATAGATATACTCTGGGCCCTCTCGGTGATATCACATTGAAATAGCTTGCAAGCAAGTGGTGTGATCACTAGAATGTTATATCACGGGAACGAGAAAAGAGTGCATGTCGGCAACGAGGTCAAACTAGGTATTTGGATGCCAATGATCAAATCTCGGACATGTAATATATCGCGAGACAAAGGGATTTAGTTACGACGTTAAAGGTTCACAAGATCACAAGAGTCATCGTTGAATACGTGGGAGTCAGTACGGATCTCCAGGTCCCGCTGCTGATTATTGATCGGAGAGGGGTCTCGATCATGTCTGCATTATTCACGAACCGTAGGGTGACACACTTAAGGGATACCGACACCATTTGGAGCAAATATGTTTCAGATAAAGATCTAAGAAAGCGCTGGAATCATTTTAATGGAAACCGGAATTGTTTCGAGTGAAATTGCGGAAACTGGTTCTGCACGTGATATTGAAATGTTGCAGGGGGTTTTATGTGAATGTTTGTTAATTAATGTAATTAAAAAAATTCCGAATAAAATAAATAAAAGTGTTTTATTTAATGAGAACTTGCATTAAATTTGGTGGAAATTTAATGGAGGTGACTGGAACTATGAGTGGGTGGCTAATTATGTGAGTGGGAGCTCCACCCACATGAATGTGGAAGAGGTGGGGCCACCTCCCTTTGGCCGCCGGCCATGGTGAGGGGCTGCACCCCTCTCCCTATAAAAGGCCCCCCACTCCCTCCTCTCATCTTGCACCACCTCATCGTGAAGGTTCTCTTCTCTCTCTAGTTCTTCCCCATGGTCTCGGATTAGCGAGATACATGTTCCCGGTGGCTTTATCTGGAAAGGAGTTACTGCTTCTGCTGCATCGATAGAGCGAGGAGGCGGAGGTTGGTCGGTGGACCGAACGTGTGTGCGATCATGGATGCACTGGTGCTTTGCGGTGCTGGACATGATGGTGCTAGACCTGATGATGCTGGAGTCGCTGGACCTAAAGGACTTCATCACGATATTGAGATCGACAAGTGTACGACTACATCATCCTAGAGTTCCAACTTGTTATAAAAGCTTTGTTGTCTTCGAGGGTAAGTTCTCTATGGATGTATATCCACCCGTTGCTTGTATCTAGTAGATAGATCTTGGTGTATAGTTCCCATCGTAGTAATTTTTTTGTTTTCTATGTTGCGAACCCAACAGTGGTATCAGAGCCTGATCTATGCGTAGGTGCTTTGCACGAGTAGTACACATATGTTTATATGTGGGCGATGATGATCATGTTATTGCTTCTTTCATGTATTTTGGATATTGGTGGCATAGTGGGATGAAGCGGCCCGGACCAACGTTACATGTCATCGCACATGAGATCGATTCCACGACTGACATGCAACTAGTTTGCATAAGTGGCTGGCGGGTGTCTGTCTCTCTGATACATTGCAAATGTATCTATAATTTTTGATGTTCCATGCTTGGTTTTATCCACTTTCTCGTGTTTTGTTCCAACTTTGGAGTACTTATCATATGATTTCTTGGACTAACCTATTAACAAGATGCCACAGTGCTAGTTGCCTGTTTTCTGCTGTTTTTGGTTCCAGAAAGTCAGAAAATCAATATTCTCGGAATTGGACGGGACAAAAGCCAAAGTTACTATTTTCCCGGAAGACTCACGGAGCCAGAAGGAGAGCCGGAGAGGGGCCACAGGGTGGCCACACCCCCCCTTGGCGCGGGCCAGCCTAGGCCACGCCAGGGCATGGTGTGGGACCCCTGGCTGGCCACGGACCTTGCCTCCTTCGCCTATGAGAGCCTCCCGATACCAAAACACTAAATCGTCAATCAAAAATCCATGAAAAGTTCCACTGTGCCGCCGCCACCGAAGGGGAGATTCGGGGGACAGAAAGTCTCTGTTCCGGCACCCTGCCGGGATGGGGAATTGCCCCCAGAGCCATCTCCATCGATCTCCACCACCATCTCCATCACCATTGCTGATTCCCATGATGAGGAGGGAGTAGTTCTCTCTCGAGGCTAAGGGTTCTACCGGTAGCTATGTGTTCATCTCTCTCTCTATGCATGATCATATTGTGATCATGAGCTTTGTAATCAAGTAGACCTACCTTGCAACTAAAGTGCTTTAATAGATCTCTGCTCTCCCCATGTGTGTGAAAGTGACAGCGTGCACACCATGGTGGCACTTAGGCTAGATATTACAAATACTTGTTATGAGTTATATTTGGAGTTGGATGCCTTTATGAAATTGTGGTGTTTGTTGGACTCATCTAGTACTCAAGGTGACAGTGTGGGGTTTTGTAGATGGGAAAGGCTTACTTTGAGGTGTGCTGTTATAGCCCTACCATCGATTAGAGTGTCTAACCGGAGAGTAGTTAAGAGTAGTATCATGAAGAAGAATATATTTATATGAGAGTGTTCACTAGTGAAAGTATGATCCCTAGGCCTTGTTTCTAAGCACTGAAACACCGTTTGCTATTAGATCTATTGCATGTTTGCTTGCTTCCTTCTTTATTTCAGTTTTACTTTAGTCTTTTCCACGCCATCAAGTTATCTTCTATCACCGTTACCACTTATAATTATCCATACCACTTGTATTTCACTATCTCTTCGCCGAACTAGTGCACCTATACACCTGACAAGTGTATTGGGTGTGTTGGGGACACAAGAGACTTCTTGTATCTTGATTGCAGGGTTTCTTGAGAGGGGATACCTTTGACCACTTCCTCCCTGAGTTCGATAAACCTTGGGTGATCCACTTAAGGGAACTTGCTGTTGTTCTACAAACCTCTGTACTTGGAGGCCCAACAACTGTCTACAAGAATAGAAGTGCGTAGACATCACTCTCCTACTATAGTCAATATCTCATTTACAACGAGTTGCTAATAACTTGGTTATACTCGTTGTGGTTCCATGTTCGTAGGTAAGACCGGTTCTATCTCCGAAAGCCCTAAGCCACGTAAAATTTGCAATGGATAAATTAGAGGCGTCTAGTTTAGATTGTTGCTGGGCTAGTGTCATGATATGGTAATGTTGTAAGTAGATGTATGATACATACTCTTACAACACACCTAATGTGTAAGTTCCATAGACCTTGGCCTTACACACAAAGGAATGATAGAGATCATACCACGATGCACATGATGGTTATCAAATGCATGGACCATATCATTCCAGTTTACACATATGATGTTTGCATCTTACATTGCTAGTTTGGTGTTTTAATAGCATTATAAGATGACCCCTCATTTAAATATCAGGATAAAATGTGTTCTTCCTTAAGTATGCACTGTTCTATGGATTGTGTTTCGAGACATCACATGATGATCGGGTGTACTTGACTCTATGCTTTCATACAACGGGTATAAGACATTTTTACACACACGGGTACTAAGGTTCTTACTTGGCGAGCCTAGCATGTACATACATGGCCTCGGAACACGGACCGAAAGGTTAAGAATGAGTCATATAGTTGATGTGATGCCCATGTTGATGCTTTCCTTTGAAGCTAAACCGACTCACTTGATGATCGGACTTGGTGTAGTGAATTTGGTTCATGTAATCACCAAAATGGCACGAGGCATGTCGTTTTTGAGTGGGAGTTCATTTCTAATTTGGGTTAGTCGAACTCAATCTGTCATAAACTAAATCGAAGTGAATTTGCATAATTTGTTCTAGTCATTGGCGTCTGTTCACTACGTTATGCTTTGTTTTAATTGAGATAATAGAACTATAGAATTCTGGATATTTACTTTACGAACTGGTATCGTATTGTTTTGAATGTCAATTTAAAGTTTAGAAGTCCTATTGCAAACTTTCAGAAAACTCTATTTACTCCATGAATTTTAATAAGTAGTATTAAAACAAGAGTAAGAATTCCAATGTTAGTATCTAAAGTATCATGCTTGCCTCCATGATTATTGATATTCAAAAGTTGTTTTAATATCAAGATTATCTAGGAGCTAAAAAAATGTTTCAGAAACCATCATGTGTGGAAGATATTGTGATATGTTTTTGGTTGCATTATGATAGAGTATAATTTAGCAAAATACATGTTCTCACATTGTATGAGAATTTGTGAAGGATGGTGATGCTAGGCATCCGGATCTCCCAAAAAGGTTTTGGGAACTAACATTATACTCGCGATTCTTCCTTACATGCCATAGTATCTTGATCATGAAAGTTTTCATGGGTGGATCCATGTGTGGTTTGTGAGAATAACACACATGCAATGACACTGGTGGATCCATGTGTGGTTCATGGGAATAACACACATGCAATGACTCTGGTGATATGTGGTTTGTCAAAAGAACAGACATGCAATGCCTCTAGCTGTGGTTAATGAGAAGAGTAGACATGCAATGACACCGGTGGAGCCATGTGTGGTTTGTGAGAAGAACACACATGCAATGACACTAGGTGTGGTTCATGATATGGTTTGTAAGAAGAACACACATGCAATGACTCTAGCTCTGGTTTGTGAAAAGAGCACGCATGCGATGACTCGGGCTGTGGTTCATGGGAAGAGCAGACATACAATGACACCGGTGGATCCATGTGTGGTTCATGGGAAGAACACACATGCAACGACACTTGTGGATCCATGTGTGGTCTGTGGGAAGAAGACACATGCAATGACACTGGTGGATCCATGTGTGGTTCATGGGAAGAACACACATGCAATGACTCCGGTGATATGTGGTTTGTTAGAAGAACATACATGCAATGACTCTAGCTGTGACTCACGAAAAGGGCAGACATGCAATGACACCGGTGGATCCATTTGTGGTTCATGGGAAGAACACACATGCAATGACACTGGGTGTGGTTCATGATATGGTCTATGAGAAGAACACACATGCAACGACTCTAGCTGTGGTTCATGAAAAGAGCACGGATGCCATGACTCTAGCTGTGGTTCATGGGAAGAGTAGACATACAATGACACCGGTGGATCGATGTGTGGTTCATGGGAAGAACACACATGCAATGACACCGGTGGATCCATGTGTGGTCTTTGGGAAGAACACGCATGCAATGACGCTGGTGGATCCATGTGTGGTTCATGGGAAGAACATACATGCAATGACACAGGTGATATATGGTCTGTGAGAAGAACACACATGCAATGACTTTGGTGACATGTGGTTTGTGAAAAGAACACACATGCAATGACACTGGTGGATCCATGGGTGGTTCATGGGAAGAACACACATGCAATGACACAAGTGATATGTGGTCTGTGAGAAGAACACACATGCAATGACTCTGGTGATATGTGGTTTGTGAAAAGAACACACATGCAATGACTCTAGGTGTGGTTAATGAAAAGAGCAGACATGCAATGACACCGGTGGATCCATGTGGGGTTAATGAGAAGAACACACATGCAATGACACTAGGTGTGGTTCATGATATGGTTTGTAAGAAGAACACACATGCAGTGACTCTTGCTCTGGTTTGTGAAAAGAGCACGCATGCGATGATTCTGGCTGTGGTTCATGGGAAGAGCATTGCATGTGTGTTCTTCCCATGAACCACACATGGATCCACAAGTGTCATTGCATGTCTACTCTTTTCATGAACCACAGCTAGAGTCATTGGATCTGTGTTTCTTCTCACAGACCACATATCACCAGTGTTATTGCATGTGTGTTCTTCCCAAAGACCACACATGGATCCACCAGTGTCATTGCATGTGTGTTCTTCTCACAAACCACACATGGATCCACCAGTGTCATTGCATGTGTGCTCTTCTCACAAACCATATCATGAACCACACCAAGTGTCATTGCATGTGTGTTCTTCCCATGGACCACACATGGATCCACCGGTGTCATTGCATGTGTGTTCTTCCCATGAACCACACATCGATCCACCAGTGTCATTGTATGTCTACTCTTCCCATGAACCACAGCTAGAGTGATGGCATCCGTGCTCTTTTCATGAACCACAGCTAGAGTCATTGCATGTGTGTTCTTCTCATAGACCATATCATGAACCACACCCAGTGTTATTGCATGTCTGTTCTTCCCATGAACCACACATGGAACCACCGGTGTCATTGCATGTCTGCTCTTTTCATGAACTACGACTAGAGTCATTGCATGTATGTTCTTCTCACAAACTACATATCACCAGAGTCATTGCATGTGTGTTCTTCCCATTAACCACACATGGATCCACCAGTGGCATTGCATGTGTGTTCTTCCCACAGACCACACATGGATCCACCAGTGTCGTTGCATGTGTGTTCTTCCCATGAACCACACATGGATCCACCGGTGTCATTGTATGTCTGCTCTTCCCATGAACCACAGCCAGAATCATCGCATGCGGGCTCTTTTCACAAACCAGAGCTAGAGTCACTGCATGTGTGTTCTTCTTACAAACCATATCATGAACCACACTTAGTGTCATTGCATGTGTGTTCTTCTCACAAACCACACATGGATCCACCGGTGTTTTAGCATGTCTGCTCTTCTCATTAACCACAGCTAGAGGCATTGCATGTCTGTTCTTTTCACAAACCACATATCACCAGAGTCATTGCATGTGTGTTATTCCCATGAACCACACATGGATCCACCAGTGTCATTGCATGTGTGTTCTTCTCACAAACCACACATGGATCCTCCCAGTGTCATCGCATGTGTGTTATTCCCATGAACCACACATGGATCCACAAGTGTCATTGCATGTGTGTTATTTTCATTAACCACAGCTAGAGTCATTGCATGTGTGTTCTTTTCACAAATCACATATCACCAGATTCATTGCATGTGTGTTCTTCCCACAGATCACACATGGATCCACCAGTGTCATTGCATGTGTGTTCTTCCCATGAACCACACATGGATCCACCGGTGTCATTTCATGTGTGTTATTCTCACAGACCACGTAAGGATCCACCAGTGTAATTGCATGTGTGTTCTTCCCATGAACCACACATGGATCCACTAGTGTCATTGTATGTCTGCTCTTCCCATGAACCACAGTTAGAGTCATCGCATGTCTGCTCTTTTCTTGAACCACAGCTAGAGTCATTGCATGTGTGTTCTTCTCACAAACCATATCATGAACCACAGCAACTGTCATTGCATGTGTGTTCTTCCCATGAACCACACATGGATCCACTAGTGTCATTGCATGTCTTCTCTTTTCATGAACCACAACTAGAGTCATTGCATGTGTGTTCTTCTCACAGACCACATATCACTTGTGTCATTGCATGTGTGTTCTTCCCATGAACCACCCATGGATCCACCAGTGTCATTGCATGTGTGTTCTTTTCACAAACCACATGTCACCAAAGTCATTGCATGTGTGTTCTTCTCACAGACCATATATCACCTGTGTCATTGCATGTATGTTCTTCCCATGAACCACACATGGATCCACCAGTGTCATTGCATGCGTGTTCTTCCCACAGACCACACATGGATCCACCGGTGTCATTGCATGTGTGTTCTTCCCATGAACCACACATCGATCCACCGGTGTCATTGTATGTCTACTCTTCCCATGAACCACAGCTAGAGTCATGGCATCCGTGCTCTTTTCATGAACCACAGCTAGAGTCGTTGCATGTGTGTTCTTCTCATAGACCATATCATGAACCACACCCAGTGTCATTGCATGTGTGTTCTTCCCATGTACCACAAATGGATCCACCAGTGTCATTGCATGTGTCTTCTTCCCACAGACCACACATGGATCCACAAGTGTCGTTGCATGTGTGTTCTTCCCATGAACCACACATGGATCCACCGGTGTCATTGTATGTCTGCTCTTCCCATGAACCACAGCCCGAGTCATCGCATGCATGCTCTTTTCACAAACCAGAGCTAGAGTCATTGCATGTGTGTTCTTCTTACAAACCATATCATGAACCACACCTAGTGTCATTGCATGTGTGTTCTTCTCACAAACCACACATGGCTCCACCGGTGTCATTGCATGTCTACTCTTCTCATTAACCACAGCTAGAGGCATTGCATGTCTGTTCTTTTCACAAACCACATATCACCAGAGTCATTGCATGTGTGTTATTCCCATGAACCACACATGGATCCACCAGTGTCATTGCATGTGTGTTCTTCTCACAAACCACACATGGATCCACCCAGTGTCATTGCATGTGTGTTCTTCCCATGAACCACACATGGATCCACAAGTGTCATTGCATGTCTACTCTTTTCATGAACCACAGCTAGAGTCATTGGATGTGTGTTCTTCTCACAGACCACATATCACCAGTGTTATTGCATGTGTGTTCTTCCCAAAGACCACACATGGATCCACCAGTGTTATTGCATGTGTGTTCTTCTCACAAACCATATCATGAACCATACCAAGTGTCATTGCATGTGTGTTCTTCTCACAGACCACACATGTATCCACCAGTGTCATTGCATGTGTGCTCTTCTCACAAACCATATCATGAACCACACCAAGTGTCATTGCATGTGTGTTCTTCCCATGGACCACACATGGATCCACCGGTGTCATTGCATGTGTGTTCTTCCCATGAACCACACATCGATCCACCAGTGTCATTGTATGTCTACTCTTCCCATGAACCACAGCTAGAGTGATGGCATCCGTGCTCTTTTCATGAACCACAGCTAGAGTCATTGCATGTGTGTTCTTCTCATAGACCATATCATGAACCACACCCAGTGTTATTGCATGTGTGTTCTTCCCATGAACCACACATGGAACCACCGGTGTCATTGCATGTCTGCTCTTTTCATGAACTACAATTAGAGTCATTGCATGTATGTTCTTCTCACAAACTACATATCACCGGAGTCATTGCATGTGTGTTCTTCCCATTAACCACACATGGATCCACCAGTGGCATTGCATGTGTGTTCTTCCCACAGACCACACATGGATCCACCAGTGTCGTTGCATGTGTGTTCTTCCCATGAACCACACATGGATCCACCGGTGTCATTGTATCTCTGCTCTTCCCATGAACCACAGCCAGAATCATCGCATGCGTGCTCTTTTCACAAACCAGAGCTAGAGTCACTGCATGTGTGTTCTTCTTACAAACCATATCATGAACCACACTTAGTGTCATTGCATGTGTGTTCTTCTCACAAACCACACATGGATCCACCGGTGTTATAGCATGTCTTCTCTTCTCATTAACCACAGCTAGAGGCATTGCATGTCTGTTCTTTTCACAAACCACATATCACCAGAGTCATTGCATGTGTGTTATTCCCATGAACCACACATGGATCCACCAGTGTCATTGCATGTGTGTTCTTCTCACAAACCACACATGGATCCTCCCAGTGTCATCGCATGTGTGTTCTTCCCATGAACCACACATGGATCCACAAGTGTCATTGCCTGTCTACTCTTTTCATGAAACACAGCTAGAGTCATTGGATGTGTGTTCTTCTCACAGACCACATATCACCAGTGTCATTGCATGTGTGTTCTTCTCACAAACCACACATGGATCCACCCAGTGTCATTGCATGTCTACTCTTTCCATGAACCACACATGGATCCACCAGTGTCATTGCATGTCTTCTCTTTTCATGAACCACAACTAGAGTCATTGGATGTGTATTCTTCTCACAAACCACATATCACCAGTGTCATTGCATGTGTGTTATTCCTAAAGACCACACATGGATCCACCAGTGTCATTGCATGTGTGTTGTTCTCACAAACCATATCATGAACCACACCTAGTGTCATTGCATGTGTGTTCTTCTCACAGACCACACATGGATCCACCAGTGTCATTGCATGTGTGTTCTCACAAACCATATCATGAATCACACCCAGTGTCATTGCATCTGTGTTATTCTCATTAACCCCACATGGATCCACCAGTGTCATTGCATGTCTGCTCTTTTCATTAACCACAGCTAGAGTCATTGCATGTGTGTTCTTTTCACAAATCACATATCACCAGATTCATTGCATGTGTGTTCTTCCCACAGATCACACATGGATCCACCAGTGTCATTGCATGTGTGTTCTTCCCATGAACCACACATGGATCCACCGGTGTCATTTCATGTGTGTTATTCTCACAGACCACGTAAGGATCCACCAGTGTAATTGCATGTGTGTTCTTCCCATGAACCACACATGGATCCACTAGTGTCATTGTATGTCTGCTCTTCCCATGAACCACAGTTAGAGTCATCGCATGTCTGCTCTTTTCTTGAACCACAACTAGAGTCATTGCATGTGTGTTCTTCTCACAAACCATATCATGAACCACACCAACTGTCATTGCATGTGTGTTCTTCCAATGAACCACACATGGATCCACTAGTGTCATTGCATGTCTTCTCTTTTCATGAACCACAACTAGAGTCATTGCATGTGTGTTCTTCTCACAAACAACATATCATCGGTGTCATTGCATGTGTGTTCTTCCCATGAACCACCCATGGATCCACCAGTGTCATTGCATGTGTGTTCTTTTCACAAACCACATGTCACCAAAGTCATTGCATGTGTGTTCTTCTCACAGACCATATATCACCTGTGTCATTGCATGTATGTTCTTCCCATGAACCACACATGGATCCACCAGTGTCATTGCATGCGTGTTCTTCCCACAGACCACACATGGATCCACCGGTGTCATTGCATGTGTGTTCTTCCCATGAACCACACATCGATCCACCGGTGTCATTGTATGTCTACTCTTCCCATGAACCACAGCTAGAGTCATGGCATCCGTGCTCTTTTCATGAACCACAGCTAGAGTCGTTGCATGTGTGTTCTTCTCATAGACCATATCATGAACCACACCCAGTGTCATTGCATGTGTGTTCTTCCCATGAACCACAAATGGATCCACCGGTGTCATTGCATGTCTGCCCTTTTCATTAACCACAGCTAGAGTCATTGGATGTGTGTTCTTCTCACAGACCACATATCACCAGTCTTATTGCATGTGTGTTCTTCTCATTAACCACACATGGATCCACCAGTGTCATTGCATGTGTGTTCTTCTCACAAACCATATCATGAACCATACCAAGTGTCATTGCATGTGTGTTCTTCTCACAGACCACACATGTATCCACCAGTGTCATTGCATGTGTGCTCTTCTCACAAACCATATCATGAACCACACCAAGTGTCATTGCATGTGTGTTCTTCCCATGGACCACACATGGATCCACCGGTGTCATTGCATGTGTGTTCTTCCCATGAACCACACATCGATCCACCAGTGTCATTGTATGTCTACTCTTCCCATGAACCACAGCTAGAGTGATGGCATCCGTGCTCTTTTCATGAACCACAGCTAGAGTCATTGCATGTGTGTTCTTCTCATAGACCATATCATGAACCACACCCAGTGTTATTGCATGTGTGTTCTTCCCATGAACCACACATGGAACCACCGGTGTCATTGCATGTCTGCTCTTTTCATGAACTACAATTAGAGTCATTGCATGTATGTTCTTCTCACAAACTACATATCACCGGAGTCATTGCATGTGTGTTCTTCCCATTAACCACACATGGATCCACCAGTGGCATTGCATGTGTGTTCTTCCCACGGACCACACATGGATCCACCAGTGTCGTTGCATGTGTGTTCTTCCCATGAACCACACATGGATCCACCGGTGTCATTGTATCTCTGCTCTTCCCATGAACCACAGCCAGAATCATCGCATGCGTGCTCTTTTCACAAACCAGAGCTAGAGTCACTGCATGTGTGTTCTTCTTACAAACCATATCATGAACCACACTTAGTGTCATTGCATGTGTGTTCTTCTCACAAACCACACATGGATCCACCGGTGTTATAGCATGTCTTCTCTTCTCATTAACCACAGCTAGAGGCATTGCATGTCTGTTCTTTTCACAAACCACATATCACCAGAGTCATTGCATGTGTGTTATTCCCATGAACCACACATGGATCCACCAGTGTCATTGCATGTGTGTTCTTCTCACAAACCACACATGGATCCTCCCAGTGTCATCGCATGTGTGTTCTTCCCATGAACCACACATGGATCCACAAGTGTCATTGCCTGTCTACTCTTTTCATGAAACACAGCTAGAGTCATTGGATGTGTGTTCTTCTCACAGACCACATATCACCAGTGTCATTGCATGTGTGTTCTTCTCACAAACCACACATGGATCCACCCAGTGTCATTGCATGTCTACTCTTTCCATGAACCACACATGGATCCACCAGTGTCATTGCATGTCTTCTCTTTTCATGAACCACAACTAGAGTCATTGGATGTGTATTCTTCTCACAAACCACATATCACCAGTGTCATTGCATGTGTGTTATTCCTAAAGACCACACATGGATCCACCAGTGTCATTGCATGTGTGTTGTTCTCACAAACCATATCATGAACCACACCTAGTGTCATTGCATGTGTGTTCTTCTCACAGACCACACATGGATCCACCAGTGTCATTGCATGTGTGTTCTCACAAACCATATCATGAATCACACCCAGTGTCATTGCATCTGTGTTATTCTCATTAACCCCACATGGATCCACCAGTGTCATTGCATGTCTGCTCTTTTCATTAACCACAGCTAGAGTCATTGCATGTGTGTTCTTTTCACAAATCACATATCACCAGATTCATTGCATGTGTGTTCTTCCCACAGATCACACATGGATCCACCAGTGTCATTGCATGTGTGTTCTTCCCATGAACCACACATGGATCCACCGGTGTCATTTCATGTGTGTTATTCTCACAGACCACGTAAGGATCCACCAGTGTAATTGCATGTGTGTTCTTCCCATGAACCACACATGGATCCACTAGTGTCATTGTATGTCTGCTCTTCCCATGAACCACAGTTAGAGTCATCGCATGTCTGCTCTTTTCTTGAACCACAACTAGAGTCATTGCATGTGTGTTCTTCTCACAAACCATATCATGAACCACACCAACTGTCATTGCATGTGTGTTCTTCCAATGAACCACACATGGATCCACTAGTGTCATTGCATGTCTTCTCTTTTCATGAACCACAACTAGAGTCATTGCATGTGTGTTCTTCTCACAAACAACATATCATCGGTGTCATTGCATGTGTGTTCTTCCCATGAACCACCCATGGATCCACCAGTGTCATTGCATGTGTGTTCTTTTCACAAACCACATGTCACCAAAGTCATTGCACGTGTGTTCTTCTCACAGACCATATATCACCTGTGTCATTGCATGTATGTTCTTCCCATGAACCACACATGGATCCACCAGTGTCATTGCATGCGTGTTCTTCCCACAGACCACACATGGATCCACCGGTGTCATTGCATGTGTGTTCTTCCCATGAACCACACATCGATCCACCGGTGTCATTGTATGTCTACTCTTCCCATGAACCACAGCTAGAGTCATGGCATCCGTGCTCTTTTCATGAACCACAGCTAGAGTCGTTGCATGTGTGTTCTTCTCATAGACCATATCATGAACCACACCCAGTGTCATTGCATGTGTGTTCTTCCCATGAACCACAAATGGATCCACCGGTGTCATTGCATGTCTGCCCTTTTCATGAGTCACAGCTAGAGTCATTGCATGTATGTTCTTCTAACAAACCACATATCACCGGAGTCATTGCATGTGTGTTCTTCCTATGAACCACACATGGATCCACCAGTGTCATTGCATGTGTCTTCTTCCCACAGACCACACATGGATCCACAAGTGTCGTTGCATGTGTGTTCTTCCCATGAACCACACATGGATCCACCGGTGTCATTGTATGTCTGCTCTTCGCATGAACCACAGCCCGAGTCATCGCATGCATGCTCTTTTCACAAACCAGAGCTAGAGTCATTGCATGTGTGTTCTTTTCACAAATCACATATCACCAGATTCATTGCATGTGTGTTCTTCCCACAGATCACACATGGATCCACCAGTGTCATTGCATGTGTGTTCTTCCCATGAACCACACATGGATCCACCGGTGTCATTTCATGTGTGTTATTCTCACAGACCACGTAAGGATCCACCAGTGTAATTGCATGTGTGTTCTTCCCATGAACCACACATGGATCCACTAGTGTCATTGTATGTCTGCTCTTCCCATGAACCACAGTTAGAGTCATCGCATGTCTGCTCTTTTCTTGAACCACAGCTAGAGTCATTGCATGTGTGTTCTTCTCACAAACCATATCATGAACCACAGCAACTGTCATTGCATGTGTGTTCTTCCCATGAACCACACATGGATCCACTAGTGTCATTGCATGTCTTCTCTTTTCATGAACCACAACTAGAGTCATTGCATGTGTGTTCTTCTCACAGACCACATATCACTTGTGTCATTGCATGTGTGTTCTTCCCATGAACCACCCATGGATCCACCAGTGTCATTGCATGTGTGTTCTTTTCACAAACCACATGTCACCAAAGTCATTGCATGTGTGTTCTTCTCACAGACCATATATCACCTGTGTCATTGCATGTATGTTCTTCCCATGAACCACACATGGATCCACCAGTGTCATTGCATGCGTGTTCTTCCCACAGACCACACATGGATCCACCGGTGTCATTGCATGTGTGTTC
Source organism: Avena eriantha (assembly GCA_910589775.1). Lineage (NCBI taxonomy): Eukaryota > Viridiplantae > Streptophyta > Magnoliopsida > Poales > Poaceae > Avena > Avena eriantha. Next base: position 8,148 of record CAJUXJ010001975.1, on the reverse strand, counting down.
TTCCCATGAACCACACATCGATCCACCGGTGTCATTGTATGTCTACTCTTCCCATGAACCACAGCTAGAGTCATGGCATCCGTGCTCTTTTCATGAACCACAGCTAGAGTCGTTGCATGTGTGTTCTTCTCATAGACCATATCATGAACCACACCCAGTGTCATTGCATGTGTGTTCTTCCCATGAACCACAAATGCATCCACCAGTGTCATTGCATGTGTCTTCTTCGCACAGACCACACATGGATCCACAAGTGTCGTTGCATGTGTGTTCTTCCCATGAACCACACATGGATCCACCGGTGTCATTGTATGTCTGCTCTTCCCATGAACCACAGCCCGAGTCATCGCATGCATGCTCTTTTCACAAACCAGAGCTAGAGTCATTGCATGTGTGTTCTTCTTACAAACCATATCATGAACCACACCTAGTGTCATTGCATGTGTGTTCTTCTCACAAACCACACATGGCTCCACCGGTGTCATTGCATGTCTACTCTTCTCATTAACCACAGCTAGAGGCATTGCATGTCTGTTCTTTTCACAAACCACATATCACCAGAGTCATTGCATGTGTGTTATTCCCATGAACCACACATGGATCCACCAGTGTCATTGCATGTGTGTTCTTCTCACAAACCACACATGGATCCACCCAGTGTCATTGCATGTGTGTTCTTCCCATGAACCACACATGGATCCACAAGTGTCATTGCATGTCTACTCTTTTCATGAACCACAGCTAGAGTCATTGGATGTGTGTTCTTCTCACAGACCACATATCACCAGTGTTATTGCATGTGTGTTCTTCCCAAAGACCACACATGGATCCACCAGTGTCATTGCATGTGTGTTCTTCTCACAAACCATATCATGAACCATACCAAGTGTCATTGCATGTGTGTTCTTCTCACAGACCACACATGTATCCACCAGTGTCATTGCATGTGTGCTCTTCTCACAAACCATATCATGAACCACACCAAGTGTCATTGCATGTGTGTTCTTCCCATGGACCACACATGGATCCACCGGTGTCATTGCATGTGTGTTCTTCCCATGAACCACACATCGATCCACCAGTGTCATTGTATGTCTACTCTTCCCATGAACCACAGCTAGAGTGGATACACCACAATAGGGAAAATGCGTTCTTAGGGAATAGTGGATACACCGCTAGCAATTTAGACTAAGTAATTAAGAGTATTATAACGAATATTATCATAATGTGTATGTATGTGGGAGGAGCTCCATATATGGACGATTTGCCAGCACCCGCTGAACACATCGTCCTCATAACCATAGCAGACAGTAACCGACAACCATTGCGTTACCACGTTATTAAGGGATTTCTCCCTTGGCATGGACATGGCTTGATGAGTTCTCCTTGATTCCCTAAGTTAGTACGTAAAGAATGACAACAACTTTATAGTCACAGTAAGTGCTATCATCCCTCCGCTTACCAACAGGTAATCCCCTTCATCGTGTCCCCATAAGAGGCAAATATTAAGTAGGTGCACAACTCCCAATATCAAGATGAAGACAATTAACATGTACACATAATGATGTATAACGTAATAATCTCTATCTCATCTTAGTCATATGCTAAGATTTCTCCATGTCCCCATGAACTAGAGATCTATTCAGACATGGAGGCAATCAATATCATAGCAATGGTAATAGAAACAACCATAGATGAATAGTACTTGTATAAATCCACAATGGGTACGGAATTACAACAAGATCTAGACAAGATGCATATGGGATGGATGGAGATGGTTGTGATGAAGTGGTGGTTGATGAAGATCAATGCCTTTGCCTCCCGGATCTGCGCAAGGCGAAGATGGATCCCTAGCGGATGAGTTCCCCCTCCAGAGGCCCTCTGAAGGTGAGGTTGTCATGATTTATTGGTGTTTTGTATATCGTATCCCCGAACCAATTGCACGGGGTGAAACTATTTGACGAAGTGGAGGCGGCGCAAACTATATGGCCGGAGCTATACGATTGGAAAAGTTGCCTTGTTCGTATAGTTGGTCGTTGGACTCTCTGCCTCCCTTGTTTGCTTCTGGTATTATTAATATTTCCCAAATAAGCGATTTACGTTGTTTTTGACTCCTTTTCTCCATAGTACAACTGCTCCAAAAATTGTATCCTTTGGATCCATCATACATCCTGATCCTGGTGAAAACAGACATAAAATATGCACGTGAGCATCATAAAATACCAAAATCCTACATCTACAATGTAAAATATCAATGTAAAACATGATGCAAATATGCACTCATTAACTTCCCCAAGCTTAGACTCTTACTCGTCCCGAGCAAGTTTTACCTTAATGGTTGTGATCCTCATATTCATGAACCTAAGTCAATAAAATAAATGAGGCAATTGTAGCATGTGTTTATCATATATGATACATAGGAATAAGTTTGTGAATAGTACCTTACTCGAACCATCTGAATAGTATTAGCAGGCTTCCACGCCTTAGTTATCAACAGTTCATAGAAGATGAATCTCAACATAATATAAAAGTATCCGGTTCAACCGAATGAGTTAACGAGGTAGTCCCAAGTGTTTTAGGATCAACGTATTCGCTTGGGATTCAAAATCTCAAAGGTGTCTCTTTGTCATACTACAATACAGTGGTATATGCCTATTTGCTCTTTGCGCACTTGCTCCTTTTCTTCTTTTTTCTTTCTTTTGCAAATATGCTCACAATGTTTTTAAGTGATGTGCAAAGGAGTTAGCCATATATTCCACCTTATGTAGGAATTCAAAGTTCAACAATCTCAATTATCAAATTCCAACTGTATATGAAGCATTCTTATGACTTGGATATTCTACCACGACTTGTTCTCACTCTATTTCGATAACACTTCCATTTTCCTTTGTTCAAGGTTTCTTTTTCAACTTAATTGTATAGATAATTTCTCTTTGTGAATCAAACTATAGACTTACAACATGTTGACCCAATTATATTTATGTGTTCCATTAATACCAATGGTGTGGAAGACTCCTATTGCCATCATCAAATGCAAGTAAAATCATACTCAATACATTCATATATCTTTAAAGCAAACGCAAACTCAATATTGCTCCATATATAATAATAAGGTCGGAATTTCATAAAAGGGATCAAATATTCCTGAAGGGAATTCTAATGATGCAAACTTTATTTCTGGTTCGAACTAATGCAAAAACTGCAATATAAAACTTATAAGAAAGATTACACGGTCTTTAAAGATCTCCCCAGGCTTGGAATCAAGCCAGGCGGGATCAATTAACTCCTTGTGGGTACCTATTCCTCCTTTTGGGTAGATAGAGTGTCACCTTCTAATTTTAAGTTGCCTGCTTTAACTATGCTTTCAAAGTGAATGTTGAGCTTTGCCATGTCGTATTGGAGCTTCAACATTTTCCTCTTGAGGAATTTATTCTCATATATTAACTCAAAGAGTGTTTTAATTAGGAAACCAACTCTACCATCGATTGCATCGACCTTCTTCTCAAGGTCTTTGCTCATCATCTAGTAGGAGTCAATCCATTCTCCAATTGTTTTAATGCATGCCTTAGAAGCCTTTTCTAACTCACAAATATTATCATGAATCTCATCTTGCCGCACCTTCTTAGGTTTAAGAGGGGATGAACCAAGAGGATGTTTATAATAGGATCCTATGTTCTAACAATAAGGATTATTGAGGTACTCATCCTTGTTCCGTCCCAGCTCATCTTGTCTCATCATCTCCATCCTTTGCGGGAACATGTCCTCCCAGTTTGGGAAAGGCTTGATCTCCGGGCCGGATGATAATGCCGATCCTTTTGGTTCTGCTTCCTCGATCCTCTTCTCAGGCTTCTCTTCTTTCTTCTTCCAGATCGTGTTGGCGTGGAAGGGCTGCATGGCTTCGCTGCACGGATGTTGTTAAAGGTGCCTGTATAGGGATGATGAAGATCTTTCGAGGCTAGAGGCTGTAGCTCTGCAAAAACCTAATGAAAAAGGTTAAATGCGATTAGCTTTAAAAGGAGGGGTAAAAAACCCTAGCCGCCTTGCGTAACGAGCAACTATACGGGTGCATCTCGTATAGTTGCCACCGTATAGTTGTGAACCGACTATAGATTCGATCTATGGTGGAACCTAACTATACAGCCGTAACTATACGGGCAGCATTTTTAATTGCCGCCATATAGTTGGTCGTTAAACTCTCTGTATCTTGGATACTTTTTTGGAAAAGGGTCAACAACTATACGATCGCGACTATACGGGCAGAATTTTTAATTCTGGCTATATAGTTGGTCGTTAAACTCTCAGTACTCCAGAAATTAGTTTGTCAAAGGTGTTGACAACTATATGACCGCAACTATACAGGTGGAATTTTATAATTCCGACCGTATAGTTTGTTGTTAAACTCTCAGTACCTTTTATGGATGGAAGCATTGACGTTGCAACAACTATAAGGCCGGAACTATATGGCCGGATTTTTTATTCCCACCATATAGTTGGTCGTTAAACCTTCTATGTCCACCAAATTTTTCTGCTTCTCCAAGTATTCTTTATTAATCTGAAACTTAACGAAATATCGAGTTTTGACAGAGAAATGTCAGCTTCGACTTTCAACCAATTTTGGCATCATCAAGCTTCCTTCTTCTTTGCTAGAGCATGAATCATTCTTATTAAAAACAATAAAAACAATACTCAAGCTAGACTTTAGCTGAAAATTTAAAAACTTATTGAAACCTTTATTTCACATGGGTTGCCTCCCATGAAAACCTCTTTTATGGTAAATATCTTGACCGTAGTACCGCTCATTCTGTCTTGAGTCCATTCTTCTTGTAATTTCCGTTCTTCGTATATCTTTGCTTTATCACTTCTTCAGGAAATGCTCAACTCTATAATGATTACACTTATATCTTCTTTTACCAGATAATGCTTCAAGCGTTGTCCATTTACCACCCATGCAAGAGAGGGTGTTTTTCCTTGGAGCTTCACCCCTCCCAACGAATAGGATTCTTTAACTATGTATGGACCTTCCCACTTCGATCTGAGATTTCCTTGAAACAACTTAAGACTAGAATTATAGAGCAACATTTTGTCTCCACTTTTAAATGTTTTATTCTCTATTTTTCTATCATGCCATATTTTAACTTTTTCCTTAAACAACCTAGCATTCTCATAGGCTTCACTTCTAAACTCATATAAATCATGCGTATCTATTAAGCGCTTTTCCCCTGCTGCTTTGAGATCATAATTTTGATTCTTGATTGCCCAAAAAGCTTGGTGTTATAGTTCTAATGGTAAATGACATGCCTTACCGTACACCATCTTATAAGGTTTCATACTCGTTGGATTTTTAAACGTAGTATGGTATTACCATAGAGTGTCATTTAACTTGTATGACCAATCTTTTCTTGATTTGTCCACCATCTTCTCGAGTATGGTCGTCAGTTCTCTATTTGAGAGTTCCACTTGACCACTTGTTTGGGGATGATATGGTGAAGCAATGCGGTGAGTTACTCCATACTTGCTGAGGATTTTCCTGAAAGTCCCTTTCATAAAATGAGAATCACTATTGGTAATTAAAAATCTAGGAACTCCAAACGTGGGGAATATGACATCCTTGACCATCTTCACTGGGGTAGCTGCATCCGCATGATTTGTTGGGATAGCTTCAACCCATTTAGTAACATAGTCAACAACAACAAGAATATGAGTATAACCATTTGACTCTGTAAATGGTCCCATGTAATCCATTCCCCATACATCAAAGGGTTCAATTATTAGACTATGATTTATCGCCATTTTTTGTCTCCTACCTATATTACCTCTTCTTTGGCAAGCATCGCAGTATTCCACATACTTGTGTGCATCCTTGAGCTAGGTGGGCCAATAGAATCTGGATTGAAGTACCTTTGCATCAGTTCTTTTACCTGCATGATGCCCTCCATATGGACTATCGTGACAAGCCTTCAATATCGCATTCATTTAGTGATTAGGAACACACTTCCGAATCATTCCGTCAAGTCCATGACGATATAGATATGGATCATCCCAAAAGTAATATTTAAGATCATTAAAGAGTTTTATTATTTGATTTCTTGACATACCGGGAGGTAAATTTTTTGTTGCTAGATAGTTAGCATAATCTGGATACCATGGATCAACAATTTCTACCTTTGATAAATATTCTCCAGGAAATGAATCATTAGTAGGTACGGGATCATTAATCATTCCCTCCATCCTATAGAGATGATCTGCTACCGGACTATCTACTATTTGCAAATCGTATTCTTGTAGTAATAAAACCCACCTAATCAACTTGGGGTTAGCATCATTTTTCACAAAAAGGTGACGCAAAGCTTGGTGATCCGTATGAATTATTACCTTAGAATTAATTATGTAAGATCTAAATTTGTCGCAAGCAAAAGTTATAGCTTTGAAACTCTTTTTATTGTAGCATAATGTTTCTGAATCTTATTAAAGGTCTACTAGCATATAAATAACATTCAAATTCTTTCCATCTCGCTGTCCCAACACATCCCCTAAGCATAATCACTAGCATCACACATATTTTCGAAAATTTCATCCCACTTTGGAGATTGCATGGATAGGTGTGATACGTTTGCTAATGTATCCATAATTTTTGATGTTCCATGCTTGTTTTTATCTACTTTTTATGTTTGTTCCAACTTTGTAGTAATTTCTATACACTTTCTTGGACTAACCTATTAACAGGAGCCACAGTGCCAGCTGCCTGTTTTCTGCTGGTTTTTGGTTCCAGGAAAGTTAGAAAATGAATATTCTCGGAATTGGATGGGACAAAGCCAAAGTCAGTTTTTCACCGAGGGATACCCAGAGCCAACAATACGAGACGGAGAGGGGCTAGGGCCTGGCCACACCACCTGGCCATGTGGGCCAGCCCCTGGCCGCGCTAGGGGGTGGTCTAGTTGCCCCAAGCACTCCCTCAGCCTCTGCTTTTGCCTATAAGATGCCTCCGATACAGAAACCCTAAGTACCTGATCAAAATTCCACGAAAGAGGTCTGTAGCCGCCGTCATCTCCATCCCTAGATCGGGAGGGATCTGAAGCTCTTCCCGCACCCTGCCGGAGAGGGAAATTCACCCTGGAGGCCTTCTTCATCACCATGCAAGCCTCCGGTGTGATGCAGTGAGTAGTTCATCTCTGGACTACGGGTCCATGTAGTAGCTAGATGGCTGGTTCTCCTCCTTTGTGCTATCATGTTTTAGATCTTGTGAGCTCCGTTCATGATCAAGATCATCTATTTGTAATTCTACATGTTGTGTTGCGAGGATCCGATGGATATTGAGATGCTATTTCAGATTGATTATTGATTCTATCATGTCTTGTTATTTGTGATCTTGCATGCTTTCCGTTGTTAGTAGCTATCTTGCCAAGTAGATGCTAGCAACTCCAAGAGTTAGTATTTATGCTCATAGTGGGTTCATGCCTCTAGTAATCTGGGGAAGTGACAGAAATCTCTAAGGTACTAGATGTGCTATTGCTACTAGGGAGAAAAAACAATCCTTTGTTCATAGAACAGTCATATTGTTTACTTTACACACAATGCATAATGCAATTATCCGTTGCTTGCAACTTAATACTGGAGGGGGTTCGGATGATAACCTGAAGGTGGATTATTAGCCATAGATGCAGTTGGATTACAGTCTATATAATGTGTAATTCCCAATCAAGTCTCAAAGGAGTCAAGATGAGTAGTATATGCTTGTATGCTTTCTTGAGTGTTAGTCAATTGCACCGCTGTAATTTATTCACCCAACATGTCATCTATCTTAAGGAGAGCCACCACTAGTGAAATATGGACCCTGGTCCTTTCTTTTGTCATGAATCTACAATCAATGTTTACTGTTTTGTGTTTACTTTCTGCAAACTATTACTTTCTTCCATTCTATACGTTTAATCCTTTGTTTTCAGCAAAACCGGTGAGATTGACAACCTCACTGTAAGTTGGGGACAAAGTTCTGTGTTTGGTGTTGTGCATGTCTCCACGTTGCTGCTGGCGCCGGTTAGTGCGCCCAGCCAAAGTCCAGCTACACACCTTTGAGGTGTTTCCTTGCTCCTACTAGTTCGATTAAAACTTGGCTTCATAACTGAGGGAAAATTCGCTGCTGTGGTCATCATA
>CAJUXJ010001974.1:0-34415 GCA_910589775.1 Avena eriantha | reverse complement strand
AATGACACTGGTAGATCCATGTGCGGTATGTTGGAAGAGCACACATGCGATGACACCTGTGGATCCATGTGTGGTTCATGGGAAGAACACAGATGCAATGACACTTGTGTGGTTCATGATATGTTCTTCGGGAAGAACACACATGCAATGACACTGGTGGATCCATGTGTGGTCTGTGAGAAGAACACACATGCAACGACACTGGGTGTGGTTCATGATATGGTTTGTGAGAAGAACACACATGCAATGACACTGGTGGATCCATGGTGGTCTTTGGGAAGAACACACATGCAATGACACTGGATCCATGTGTGGTCTGTGAGAAGAACACACATCCAATGACTCTAGTTGTGGTTCATGAAAAGAGCAGACATGCAATGACACTGGTGTAATCCGTGTGTGGTTCATGGGAAGAACACACATGCAATGACACTGGTGGATCCATGTGTGGTAATGTGGCAGAGCAGACATGCAATGACACTGGTGGATCCATGTGTTGTTCATGGGAAGAACACACATGCAAATGAACTAGGTGTGGTTCATGATATGGTATGTGAGAAGAACACACATCCAATGACACTGGTGGATCCATGTGTGGTCTATGAGAAGAACACACATGCAACGACACTAGGTGTGGTCCATGATATGGTTTGTTGAGAAGAACACACATGCATTGACACTGGATCCATGTGTGGTCTGTGAGAAGAACACACATCCAATGACTCCAGCTGTGGTTCATGAAAAGAGCAGACATGCAAGGACACTCGTGGATCCATGTGTGGTTCATGGGAAGAACACACATGCGATGACACTAGGTGGATCCATGTGTGGTCTCTGAGAAGAACACAAATGCAATGACTTCCGGTGGATCCATGTGTGGTTCATGGGAAGAACACACATGCAATTACTCTGGGTGTGGTTCATGAAATGGTCTGTGAGAAAAACACACATGCAATGACACTGGTGGATCCATGTGTGGTCTGTGAGAAGAACACACATGCAACGACACTGGGTGTAGTCCATGATATGGTTTGTGAGAAGAACACACATGCAATGACACTGGTGGATCCATGTGTGGTCTTTGGGAAGAACACACATGGAATGACACTGGATCCATGTGTGGGTCTGTGAGAAGAACACACATCCAATGACTCTAGTTGTGGTTCATGAAAGGAGTAGACATGCAATGACACTGGTGGATCCATGTATGGTTCATGGGAAGAACACACATGCGATGAAACTGGGTGGATCCATGTGTGGTTTGTGATAAGAACACACATGCAATGACTCCGGTGGATCCATGTGTGGTTCATGGGAAGAACACACATGCAATGACACTGGGTGTGGTTCATGATATGGTCTGTGAGAAAAACACACATCCAATGACACTGGTGGATCCATGTGTGGTCTGTGAGAAGAACACGCATGCAACGACACTAGGTGTGGTCCATGATATGGTTTGTGAGAAGAACACACATGCAATGACACTGGTGATCCATGTGTGGTCTTTGGGAAGAACACACATGCAATGACACTGGATCCATGTGTGGTCTGTGAGAAGAACACACATCCAATGACTCTAGTTGTGGTTCATGAAAATAGCAGACATGCAATGACACTGGTGGATCCATGTGTGGTTCATGGGAAGAACACACATGTGATGACACTGGGTGGATCCATGTGTGGTCCGTGAGAAGAACACAAATGCAATGACTCTGGTGGATCCATGTGTGGTTCATGGGAAGAACACACATGCAATTACTCTGGGTGTGGTTCATGATATGGTTTGTGACAAGAACCACATGCAATGACACTGGTGATCCATGTGTGGTCTTTGGGAAGAACACACATGCAATGACACTAGTGATATGTGGTTTGTGAGAAGAACACACATGCAACGATACTAGGTGTGGTCCATAATATGGTTTGTGAGAAGAACACACATGCAATGACACTGGTGGATCCATGTGTGGTCTTTGGGAAGAACACACATGCAATGACACTGGATCCATGTGTGGTCTGTGAGAAGAACACACATCCAATGACTCTAGTTGTGGTTCATGAAAAGAGCAGACATGCAATGACACTAGTGGATCCACGTGTGGTTCATGGGAAGAACACACATCCAATGACACTGGGTGTATCCATGTGTGGTTTGTGAGAAGAACACACCATGCAATGACTCCGGTGGATGCATGTGTGGTTCATGGGAAGAACACAAATGCAATGCCACAGGTGGATCCATGTGTGGTCTGTGAGAAGAGCAGACATGCAACGACACCGGTGGATCCATGTGTGGTATGTGGGAAGAACACACATGCAATGACACTGGTGGATCCATGTGTGCTCTGTGAGAAGAGCAGACATGCAACGACACCGGTGGATCCATGTGTGGTTTGTGAGAAGAACACACATGCAATGACACTGGTGGATCCATGTGTCTTCTTTGGGAAGAACACACATGCAATGACACTAGTGATATGTGGTCTGTGAGAAGAACACACATCCAATGACTCTAGCTGTGGTTCATGAAAAGAGCAGACATGCAATGACACCGGTGGATCCATGTGTGGTTCATGGGAAGAACACACATGCAATGACACTGGTGGATCGATGTGTGGTATGTGGGAAGAGGAGACATATAATGACACTGGTGGATCCATGTGCGGTTCATGGGAAGAACACACATGCAATGACACTAGGTGTGGTTCATGATATGGTCTGTGAGAAAAACACACATGCAATGACACTGGTGGATCCATGTGTGGTCTGTGAGAAGAACACACATCCAATGACTCTACCTATGGTTCATGAAAAGAGCAGACATGCAATGACACTGGTGGATCCATGTGTGGTTCATGGGAAGAACACACATGCGATGACACTGGGTGGATCCATGTGTGGTTTGTGAGAAGAACACACATGCAATGACTCCGGTGGATCCGTGTGTGGTTCATGGGAAGAACACACATGCAATGACTCTGGGTGTGGCTCATGATATGGTCTGTGAGAAGAGCACACATGCAATGACACCGGTGGATCCATGTATGGTCTTTGGGAAGAACACACATGCAATGACACTGGGTGTGGTTCATGATATGGTTTGTGAGAATAACACACATGCAATGACACTGGTGGATCCATGTGTGGTCTTTGGGAGGAACACACATGCAATGACGCTGGATCCATGTGTGGTCTGTGAGAAGAACACACATCCAATGACTCTATCTGTGGTTCATGAAAAGAGTAGACATGCAATGACACTGGTGGAGCTATGTGTGGTTCATGGGAAGAACACACATGCGATGGCACTGGGTGGATCCATGTGTGGTTTGTGAGAAGAAAACACATGCAATGACTCTGGTGGATCCATGTGTGGTTCATGGGAAGAACACACATGCAATGACACTGGTGGATCCATGTGTGGTATGTGAGAAGAGCAGACATGCAACGACACCGGTGGATCCATGTGTGGTCTGTGGGAAGAACACACATGCAATGACACCGGTGGATCCATGTGTGCTCTGTGAGAAGAGCAGACATGCAACAACACCGGTTGATCCATGTGTGGTTTGTGAGAGGAACACACATGCAATGACACTGGTGGATCCATACGTGGTTTATGAGTGGTTTATGAGAAGAACACACATCCAATGAACTCTTGTGGATCTATCTTGGCATAATTTGATGTATGCCACGATGTATTTCATTGTGCAAGACACCCACTTTCCATTTTTATATACTACTCAGTGTCGCCCTTGGTTTTATGTGGTACTGCTCAGTTCCCCCCCTCTCTATCTTTCGTAGAAGCACAAATCTATGCTCACCGTGTCTGCTACTCCCTGATTGGTTATCATAGTTGTCACGCGGATTGTGCGCACCAGCCGTTGATTCTATGCGATCCAACGATGATCATTGCACACGTCGTGCCCTTCATAGTACATCGCGAGACAGCACGGACGTCTCCCTTAGCGAGACTTCTACAAGAAGGAACACGATGCCATCCATGGAAAAAGTCGTCGAGCGGTCATGTCATGTTTAATCAAGTCTGAAAAGCCTACTACTGCTACTACTACGCCACAACACATGCACGGTCATCGATGGATAGCTGCAATTTATTGCCACTTGATTTTAATAAGACATATCCCATTTTTTATGCAGTGGCTCTCAATCTCACTTCCAACTGGGCCCGACTGTAAGAAGCTTGTACGCGCTAGCCGGAGACCGAAGAGCTGAGCTCGACGGGACCTAACGTCTCTGCCTTCATCAACACATCCCTCTACCCGATCTAGCACAACCCCACAAATCTCGCCATACAGCCACCTACCTTCTCCTCTACATTTCCACTTTTAACTATCTCCAATTTTAGGGCCCTGTGAAACTTCGTACATAGAAATTGTGTATGCCCCCTTTGCATGCGGCTCAATACAGAACTGCCATGCATGCCCCGAGAAAAAAATGTGACGTACCGTGCGCGTGTCGCGGTGCACGGTGGTGCAACGAAACGTGCCTTGCTTCCATCCACCTTAACTATAGAGCCCCTCTCTGCACACCCACTCCCACTCTCGCTCACTCTCCCCATGCAACCCTCTCCACTGTCCCACAAGCTCCCAAGAATACCTCGTCCGTGCTGGCGATGACCGAGGAGGATAAGGTGGCCATGGTCGCCTCCAAGGCCGCCAGCGAGGAGGCCCCCGTCTCCTCGCCGGCCCCCCTCGACGCGTTGAAAGCAGTCGCCGTCCCTGTCCAGGCCCCAGTTGATGCATCGATGGCAGCCGCCATTCCCGTCCAGGCCCCCATCCCCGCTACCGACGGAGCCACCGAAGCGGAGCCCCCCGCCGGCGAGGAGGCCCCCGCCAGTCACAAGCGGATCAAGCTCTTATGCGGCACCTATCATCCAGATAAGTACATCGCTCCGCTGAACCCCTACGACACCGGCATCGATGACCCATGGTCGGAGGTAACTAGAGTTTGCTCCCCTCTCCTGGTTCTTCTACTTTTCCCCTCGTTGGATGCTAGATGCTGGTTTATTAGGATTCGCTTGTTCACATTTCGATTGCTCGATCTTCTTACATCATCTACTCCCCCATTTTCCTTTTCTTCCAATAGGTTTCCGGCAGTGATGTCTACAGTGATGACGAGTCCATACACACCAAGACTCGTCAAGTGCTGAGGAGGCTGCGGGCCGGCAAGTACGCCGCCTTCTTCAGGGGCGGCCCCTGGCGCTGCCCGTTCCGCAAGGGGATCGCCTAAAGTTGTGCGAGTGGCCCCGACCACACCGACTTCCTCTCCTTAATGAAGCATGCAGAGGCCGCGGGCTCCGGCATCCACAAAGGCGGTGAGCGCGAGACCGTGAACATCAACGCCTACATCGCTGAACACCGGGCTCTCGGCATTCACCTCCGAAACCTCCAGCGGTTGGCCATCAAAGAGGGTCGCATCGCTCCAATCAGGCCCAAGGTCCCCAAGATCATGGGACTAGGCAGCAAGAAGTGGAGGAAGCTTCTGATGGAGGAGGAGGAGGTGGAGGTGCGGGCGCGTGCAGGATGTGCCTGCAGCTGCGGCGGCTGCCGGTGCTGCTAAGCAGCTTCTTTCTAGCTATATCCTATTTCTAGCTGGATGAATCGAACCTCGTTAAGCAACCTACTTTCTATCGCTATATCCTATTTAGCTGCGCACAGCTATGTCTACATTTGTTTTGTTTTCTGAATGAATGTATTCTGCACGGTCGTCGATGGACAACTGCAATTTATTGCCACTTGATTTTAATAAGACACATCCCATTTTTTACGCAGCGAATTTCAATCTCACTTCCAACTGGGGCCCACTTTAAGAAGCTTGCACGCGCTAGCCGGAGGCCGAACAGCTGAGCTCGACGAGACCTAACATCTCTAGTTCATCGAGTCACTCGCAGTCATCAACACATCCCTCTAGCAAATCTAGCACAACCCCACAAATCTTGTCGTACAGCCACCTACCTCCCTCTCTACATTTCTACTTTTAACTATCGCCAATTTTAGGGTGTCAAACTTCGTACATAGAAATTGTGTGTGCGCCCTTTGCATGCAGCTCAATACAGAACTACCATGTATGGCCCCGGAAAAAAACGTGACATACCGTGCACGTGTCGCGGTGCACGGTGCAGTAGACTGCGCAGCGTGTTGCACGGTGGTGCAACGAAACATGCCTTGCTTCTATCCACCTTAACTATTGAGCTCACTGACCCCACGCAACCCTCTCCACTATCCCACCAGCATTCGCAAACTCCCAAGAATACCCCGTCCGCGCCGGCGATGGCCGAGGAGGATAAGGTGGCCATCGTCGCCTCCGTGGCCACCGGCGAGGAGGCCCCCATCTCCTGGCTATATCCTATTTCTGGCTGAATGCATTGAACCTCGTTAAGCAACCTACTTTCTATCACTATATCCTATTTATCTGCGCACAGCTATATCTACATTTGTGAGAATCTTCTCTAGATTTTCTACCAATTTGGGCAAAATGAAACATCTATGTTTAGCGAGAGACGAAAAGGGCACTGTTTCAAACTGCCAGTTAAGAAGCTACCATCTTGACAAGCTACAAGACACATACATAAACATAACAAAACGAGGGTTAAATTTATTTTACTAGTATCACTTGATGCACTAGACATCTTGGCAAGCTAACTGAGTTCCACAAAACAGAAACATAACATTGACAAGTAAAATTTAATTCACTCCTCATCAGACCACTTTACGCGCTTGCCATCATTACAGGTACTCCACATCCGACGAACTGCTTTGTCCCAAATGGCATCTTTCTTGGCTTTCCTATCTTCAGTGTCCTGCGGAACAATTAGCGGTGCATCACAGGCCTCATTGTTGCTGCTAGAATATGCAACCTCTATGTTTGCCACTTCAGCTGCAGCCTCTCTAGCAGCTGCTTCTTCAGCTGCAGCTCTCTTTCAGCTGCTTCTGCAGCCCCTCTGTCAGCTACTTCAGATGCAACCAATTTCTTTGCATATTCAACTTCAAACTTAGCTATTCGGCATTTTCTACAAAGGGCTCCCCTAAGCTCGTCTTCCCTCTTGAAAATAGGGCAAAACACGAGGTAGCGTTGAAAAAAATGGATCTTCTTGTACAGCTGGTAGGTCACGTAAGCATCTATGGCTGCATACTTCAGGTTTATATCAGACAACGGCCACTCGTTCCAGAAATCGTGGCTATCCTTAGAGAAATCTTCCTTCATTGTGATGTACGACTCATCGAGGATTCTAGTTGCGAGTAATGCCATTCCATCCTTCTTCCTGCCCCCTATGATCTTGACAAGATGCTGAATATCGATCCAGTTCTGCGCAGGAATCATAATTTCCTCTTGATACAATTTCAAAAAATCAGTTGTTGTGTCGGCAGTGCAGAAAACAATTCCCTTTTTTTCAAGGAACTGGCGCAGCGCCGGACATTTCCTGTCAGTCCTGAAAGTATGTAGTTTGTCATCACCAAAATTTGTAACTACAAATATTTTTTCAATGCAAGATCATCATCTCAATATAATTTTGAAAAGTTTAGTAAATGCAAGATCAAGACTCTCAACATTGTATTGTAATAATTTATTCGGTTTTGCTACTTCTTAGTCGACTGAACGAGTTGCACATTTCTTTTAACTACGGTTGCACTTTTCTTAGGTGATTGAGACTAAAGAAAATCTTAGTCGATTGAGACATAGGCAAACCCTAATTTATTTGGTCCTAAGTAAAATGCAGTAGTTGCAAGATGAGCAAGTGGATAAAGAACAAGAGGAGAAAACTCTAAAAGCGGTTAGCTACAGAGAGCAGATCTACAAACCGGGAGAGGTGGTAGACGAGGACGTGTTTCCGCATGGCAAGTTGAACGACGGCGACTTCATTCACTCCATATGGGTGCTCGGGGGTGTACTCGAGGTCCAATCCCACAAACGTGTCCTTTTCTATCCCAAGCCAACCCTCGTACATCCTGAGGACACGCACCAATGTCTCCTCCTTGTTAGTGTAGACAACATCTATCTTCTTGTTGTCATGGGTAGTGAAGCTTGTCTCTAGAGTGCGTAGATCTTCCATGGCGGCATGGAGAAGACGGGAAGAAGATAGTAGATGATAGGAAGAAGAAGAGTGGTTTCTGCGAGGCAGGGGAATGGTGGAACTATCAATGCGCTTTTATGGTAGGGGTTAACAATTGGGACGGAAGTTCAAGGAGAGACATGTGGCGGTGGCCGAGTAAACAAAAAATAATTATAACGCCGATACATGGGACCTGTTTTGTCACGTCAATACCATCGTGCCAACGCTGCAAGCCTACGTGACAGCCACCCCGCCTAAGCGACGGGAGCGACACAACGGCAAACTGACAGGGGGGCGCCCAACTTGACGCCCGTTAGCCTGATTTTTTCTATTGAAATGTAAAGTTGAATTCGTGCAGAAAAAGACCCTCTGAGTATTTGGCACACCAACTGTAGTCATCCCGGCTGATTTCAGGAAACTTGGATACCGTGTTGCCTGTACACCCCAACTTTCAGGCCGCAAAGTGATAATCTCTTCAAATGGGCGGGGTTAGCTAGGATTATTGTAAACTCATAAAACATGGGAATCGCAAGTACAACATATGTTGTCGATCCACTATATATTTCTGTCAACTTGGCTTGTGGTATCCACATCCAATGTTCTTTGGACTTCTCTTTATAGAAAATTAAAGAACAAATAACCTCGCCCGTCTTCACTTGGAAAATGCAGAATTGAATGTTCTTTCCTGATAGTTGGAAACTCACACTGACAGTATTATTTACTACAACAAGATGCACAGATCTACCTCTGAAAATATATTTAACTCAAGAGCAATCTATCGTGCTTACTTATAGCTCAAGTTTGACCTAATTTCTTTAAATTGTCAAGATGCAAAATCTTAGCAAGAAGTTGAACCTATCGTCAAAACTCTCGGTGTTTTATGATATATTAATTGTGACCCCTTGATGGGTACCTCCAAAATATTTTTCATAAAACTTTAAAAGCAACCTACAATTTACTTGTAGTTTCAAATTTGACCTAATTTCGATAAATCGACATAAAGTCATTCGGTCAAATGGGTAGAGTAAGCTAGGAAGTTTTCAAACTCATGAATAAAATAGGGGAATCGTTGGTACAATATGTTGGTAAAATTGGCTTCTGATATTTAGATCCAATATTCTTCGGACATTTCTTTACGAGAAATAACAAGCTCGCTCGTCAGCACTCAGAAAATTGAGAATAATTGAATGTTCTTTCCTGATATAGTTGGAAAATCACATCGACAATACTATTTACTACAAGAAAATGTACCCATCTACCTTTCTGAAAAGTCATATATTTCAACAGCAACCTGTCACGTTTACTTGCAGCTCAAGTTTGACCCAATTTTGTTAAATAGTGTCATGTGATGCAAAATCTTAGCAAGAACTCAAACCTGTTGTCAAAACTCTCAGTTGTTTTTCATATATTGATTGTGACCTCCCCCCGATCGGTACGGTACCTCCAAAAGCTTTTTGTAAAACTTTTAGAGCAACCTACAATTCAGTTATAGTTCAAGTTTGACCTAATTTCGATAAATCAGCATGTAGTTATTCAAGTGGGCAGAGTAATTAGCTAGGGAGTTTAAAAACTCAAAAAACATATGGGAATCATAAGTAAAACATGTTGGTCCACTTAATATGTCTAGAAGCTTGGCTTATGGCATTGAGATCCATATTCTTCGAGCTTTCTTTACGGAAAAGAACCATCTCGTCATCACTTAGAAAACTGAGAATTTTATTTCCTGGTAGTTGGAAACTCACACTGACAACATTGTTTACTACAAGGAGATGGACCCATCTACCTCCAAAAATACATTTAATTCAAGAGAAATCTATCGCGCTTACTTGTAGCTCATATTTGACCTAATTTCGTTAAATTGTCAAGATGCAAAAGCTTGGCAAGAAGTTGAACCTATCGTCAAAACTCTCAGTGTTTTATGATATATTGATGGGTACCTCCAAAAGATTTTTCGTAAAACTTTCAAAGCAACCTACAATTTACTCGTAGTTTCAAATTTGACCTCATTTTCATAAATCGACATAAAGTCATTCGGTCAAATAGGCAGAGTTAGCTAGGAAGTTTGAAAACTCATAAATAAAACATGGGAATTGTTGGTACAACATGTTGGTAAACTTGGCTTCTAGCATTCAGATCTAGTATTCTTCAGACATTCCTAAACGGAAAAGCACAACCTCACTCGTCATCCACTCGGAAAATTGAGAATAATTGAATATTCTTTCGTGATATAGTTAGAAAATCACACTGACGACATTGTTTGGATTTGCCGGTCTTGATCCAACGGTCAATGTTCGAAGTTATCCATACACTATATAGTGGTATGGTATGGTATTTTAAGAGATAAGAAAACATAAAGATAAGTTAAGAAGGACTGCAAATGGCCGATCTTTTGAGTAACCTTCCCTCTCGATGTTTGGGAAGCAAGGTAAAATTTTGAAAACCGGAAAAGTTTCAATTTTTTTTCCGCCAACGACCAAAGTGGTTTCCTTCCTATGTACTCCTCGTGCCTACTCCACGCCAACACGGCTGCCAAACATGCCAGAGACATAGAGCCGCCATACCAAGGCACACGTAGGCAGCACCACGCAGTGGACAAGGGAGAGATCAACCGGGCCGGTGCGCGAGGGAAAAGGGTAGGAGAGATGGAGGATGGATGGTGAGAGGCAGTGAAGGAGAGAGAAAACACACAATTGTTTTTGCGTGCATAGGTCCTGAAATATACTACTAGTAGAGTGGCCGCAGGAGTACCTCGTGTCAGGAACCCATCATAACTTTCCTCTGACATCGAACCGCCTTCGAGTCCTCTTCGCTGCTGCCCTCTTTTACCCTGCCTACGTTTTATTCTCTCAGCATGTACATCGCGTGGACAGAGGTGAGCATATGTCTAAGCAAAGAAATGAGTACTAGTACTATACTACTAGTGTCCTAGTACTAACTAGTATGTTGCACATGTCTTGCACGTGAGACTCAGATAGCAGACGTATGACATATCATCACTATATAAAATTATAATTGGTAAAGCACAATAAATTATAAATTTGATCAACATCTATAAAGTATGGGCGTATATTTGGTCCTTGTACTTTGCATGTCATGTAGAAGTCAAAGATTATTAGCTACCCAGCAAATGAAATTTTTGATAACATGGTCTAGAGAAACAAGGGAGAAGATTCTAGTATGACGGGGAAGTGTGTTTTGAGGTTTGTTTATAGCATTCGTTATGCCGAATACTATCAATAGAATCTTCTAGATGCTAGAATGGAAAAGAAGATCCAATGGCTAGAAATGCTGGGATTCGCGAATCTTGATCCAACGGTCAACATTCAAAGTTATTCGTACACTATGTAGTGGTAAGATAAGATAAGATCAGATCATGCATAAGTCAACGATTATTAGCTACAAGGGAGAAGATTCTAGTATGATGGAGAAGTATGTTTTGAGGTTTGTGCGTCACATTCATTATGCTGAAGACTATCAATAGAATCTTCTAGATGCTAGAATGGAAAAGAAGATCCAACGGTTGGAAATGTTGGGATTCGCGAGTCTTGATCCAATGGTCAATATTCAAAGTTATTCATACACTATATGGTGGTAAGATAAGATATACTTTCCTCAAAAAAGGTACTAATATAG
The DNA here is from genome assembly GCA_910589775.1 of Avena eriantha. NCBI lineage: Eukaryota > Viridiplantae > Streptophyta > Magnoliopsida > Poales > Poaceae > Avena > Avena eriantha. Next base: position 22,708 of record CAJUXJ010001974.1, on the reverse strand, counting down.
TACTCCCTCCGACCCAAATTAATGTTCTCAGATTTGTCTAGATTCGGATGTATCTAGCACTAAAACATGACTAGATACATCCGAATCTAGACAAATGTGAGAACACTAATTTGGATCGAGGGAGTACTATTTGTGTCAACAGCCGGATTTTTAATCCCAGATGCCCGTTATGCCATACCTCGCAATCCCAGGATACCATTTTGCGAGACATAACGGATTGGATATCACAGTACATTATCCATTACAAACCATACATAAGGTCTTACACAAATAAGGATCTCATGATCCAGTCTTAATACAACAAGCAGCGGAAATAAAAGATAAGCGTAGCGGTGGGGTCCATCTTCAAGGGCACAAGCAATGCTGATGAAGGCAGATAGTCCTAGTAATCATAGCCGTCCTGCTGGCCATCATTTTGGTAGTCTCCTTCATAGTCTAGCCATGAGAATAGCCAGGGACAAAAGCCATGAGTACTCTTTAAGTACTCGCAAACTACCACTGAGGTATACCCTACAGGTACTCGAGCTTGGTATATACGGCCTGAATACATGGAGGCCCACGGTGTCGCCAAGGCCCAAATGAAGAACTAGAGTGGCCTACGGACACTCGATTGCTTGAAGAACAAGAAGAAACTAAAGATAGAAAGTTCAAAGGGGAAAACCCTAATCTGTAACTGACTCAACCTGCTACCTGAGACCTAGGCTATCTATATAAAGGCTAGGAGGGGGGCGGCGAGAAGGACACACGCGACCCTAGTTTCCACAACCCTCGTCAGATTGCTTCTGTGCACAATTGGAATCCTTGATTCCTTTGATAATTCCACGAGCAGACAGGCAGGAGTAGGGACCTCTACGAGGCCTGAACCTGGGTAAATCTTCGAGTCCCCTGTGTGTTTGTTTGCTAGCCGATAGATGTCTCCAGCGCTCCCTCCTTCTCCAAAACCCAAGTCCATAACAATGGGCATTGATGAGTTAAACCCTCGTCATTTAGCGCCGTCTGTGGGAACTGGGAGTGCTGATATTGCGGCTTCTTCGGCCCCATCAACCGCAATCTACAACTCCGCAACAGTAGAGATTCACCATCTCTTCGGCGCGTTTGACTTCACCGTCCACACGCCGGCCACCCGCCTGACCTTCGAGTCCGTGGGCGACGGGATCAGCCTGGCGATAGGGAGCTTACGCTTCCAGGTGTGTCAGATGGGCACGCTTCGCATGCCTAATCAACCGACAGCGCCGGCGATTTCCCCAGCATCATGGTTTCCTCCACCGATCGGCACCCTCAGTGAGCTCAACACCCTGACAACAGTCAAGAACACGGTCAGCGACAGTAGTCGTGACTCTGATCTGAGCGATCTGGCCACTGAAGATGAAGCCTACGGCTCCAAATCTGAGAGTTGTGGAAGCAGCAGCTTCCCCAATCACTTCATGAGTGTCGTCATCAACGCATGCGACACCTCCGCCAACCGCGACATCACGGGCAATCGCGGCAACAGCGGCAATCACTTCATGTGCGCCGTCATCAACGCAGGCGACACCTCCGCCAACCGCGACATCACGGGCAATCGCGGTAACGGTGCAACGGCGGCAACGGTGGCAATCGCTCCCCCGTCAACAATGGAGGAGCACTCGAACCTCCAACCATAATAAACGAGCAAACCGGCGAACGCGTCGTGCTCGGGCTCAACGAGCAAGAATGGGCTCACTGCCGCGAGGCCCTACGAGGCACTCCTCTACCCTTCGGATCTCCGGAAGATCTGCTAATGGGCTACCACTAGCTCCAGAAGGAAGAATTCAAGTGCCAAGTACAAACAATCTTGCAACTCGAGGCATGCAAAAAAGCAGCAGACGAGTCGAGCCTTCGTCGTGCGGGGCTCTCCTCCCACGGAGGATCTTCCTCTAAAGGCAACGAGTACATCGCCAAAAAGAGGCATTCTCGGATGGCCCATCTCACCGAGCAAGAGAGCATAGAAGCTGCAAAGGTCCTCAACTTTAGCTCTATGATAGTCGATACATGGGGCAATGTGGTCCCCAAGACGCCACAGGCTGCGGTGACAGCGGCCACCATGTACCTCCTCAACAACCAGCCGTTGGCTGGAGATCCCCGAGCCGCCATGCACCGATCTACGATCGTGGGCTTGGGATTAATCGAGGCCGCCCTCAAAAAGGAGCTAACATCGAAGCCAAAGAAGGTCAAAGCGCTAGCAAAGCGTTACTCCTCGCCCTCATCGAGTGATGACAGTCATGACCTATCTCGACGTCGCCGCTCACGGCGACACGTCCACGACTACGATGCGCGTGATGACATCACGCAGTGCAAGATCGACAAATCAAGGGCGCGACATGCTCATTCGACTGACTCAGAAGAGGAAGATGTGGAGCTCTGTGGCGCCAGATGCTTCAGCAGGTCCATCAGGCAGAAGCGAATGCGCAAGGGGTTCAAACTCCCATCGGAGAACCCGAAGTTTGACAGCCTACAGGACCCAAAGATCTGGCTGGAGGACCACATTTCCTCCGTCAGGCTCCATGGTGGCAGTCGAAGCACGGCCATGCAATGCTTACAGCTACAGCTGCAAGGCGCTGCCCGAGCATGGCTCAACAACCTCCCACGCGGATCCATTCGCAGTTGGGATGAGCTGGTGTACAGCTTCATGCACAACTTCAAGGGCACGTAGAAGCGGCCCGCATCAATCGAAGAGCTGAGATGCTGCCAGCAAAGATCGGGCGAATCGCTGCGCTCTTACATCCAAAGGTGGTCCATCATCAAGAACTCCGCAGAAAACATCTCGGAGGATCACGCGATTGACGCATTCAATGGCGGCGTCTGCCGCATAGAGCTCAGGAAGGAGCTAGGCCACTCAAAGCCCAAGACCATTGACCACCTGATGGAAATAGCGAATCGGTGGGCTGATGGAGAAGATTCGGTGAAAAACCGTGTCCTCTCCGACGAGGAGGCAGAACTCGAGCGCAGACGCGACCGCCGAGGCAAACGCCTTATGCGCTTCTACGATGACCGCGACGACGTCAACATGGTCGCAACTTCTTACGCCGACAGACGCGACGATAACCGCAACAACAGATACCGAAGCGGTGGATGCCGCGACTCTAAGAAGACCACGCAAGTGTGGCAACGCCGCAACCGTCATGAGGCACCCGCAACATCCATCGAAGACAAACTGTCCGGGCCATGCACGGTGCACTTCTACATCGACAAGCATGATGGAAAGAAGAAGTCCAGCCACCTCCTCAAAGACTGCCTTGAGTTCCTCAAATTGCATGAGGGATTGGTTCAGATGAATCACAACGTAGTCGAAAGAGGCTACGGAGCGACTCCAGGCACCGTGGCACATGGTGCTCCGCCACCGCCACCCGGAATGCCCCCAAACGCAGCTGTGCCAGACCAGCACCAGGGAGGTGAACCCTACCCACGGGCCATGGGCACCATGATGATCCAAAAAGGACGCCCCTCTAATCGGGTCCACAAGGCCATCACTCGCCAAGTCAACATGGCCACACACTCGCCACCATCTACCACTGAGTACTTCAGCGGAAGCGAGTCCTGCATCACCTTTGACAAACGTGATCATCCGCCTCAAGTACCTCGTCCAGGCCACTGTCCCCTCGTACTCGAGGCGCAAATCAGAGGCTTCGACATGAGTCGCGTCTTCATGGACGGCAGAAGCGGCATCAACCTCATATACGCGAGTACCTTGCGAGCAATGAGGATCCCTCTAACTTGCCTAGAGGCCTCAGACACAACATTCCACGGCATCGTCCTAGGCAAGGGTGTGTATCCCCTAGGCAAAATCAACCTCGACGTCATCTTCGGCACGCCAAGAAACTTTCGGCTTAGCGCATCGACTTTGAGGTCGTCGACTGGCCCTCACAATACCACTGCATCCTCGGATGTGTCGCGTTCGCGAGGTTCATGGCAGTGTTGCACGATGCCTACCTGTAGATGAAAATGCCAGGTCCCAATGGCGTCATCACAGTCAACGGGAGCTTTGAGAGGTTCGACAGTTGTGACAGGGAATTCAATAGAATTTCCAGTCCTTCGGCATGCAGGAGAAAGTCGCGAGACTAAAGGAGTCGACAGACAACAGTCTGCCTCCCCTAAGTCGGCCAAGCTTGCCCGATCTATCTTTCGACTCCTCAGTACACACAAAGAAAGTGCAGGTTCACCCATCGGACCCCGCCAAAACGGCCCTCATCGCCAACAACTTGAGTCCCGCATAGGAACACACGCTCGTCGAATTCCTCCGTGAGCACTGGGAAATTTTTACCTGGTGTCCTGCAGACATTCCAGGAGTTCCTAGGGAATTCGCCAAGCACGCACTCAACGTCAACCCTGACGCAAGGCCATTAAGGCAAAAAATTTGGCGATTGTCTGAGCCACGGGCACAGGTAGTTGGAATGGAGATCAACAGACTCGTCGACGCCAAGTTCATACGCGAGATCAAGGAAAGCACATGGCTCGCCAACGCGGTGCTGGTACCAAAAAAGGACACAGATATCCTGCGGATGTGCGTGGACTTCACCTTTCTGAATAAGCACTGCCCAAAGGATCACTTCCCGTTGCCACGCATTGACCAGATCATCAACTCCACCGCGGGATGCGAGCGCCTCTGCTTCCTCGACGCCTACTCAGGCTATAATCAGATTCGAATGAAGGAGGAAGATCAAGAGAAAACAGCGTTTACAACGCCCTTTGGTGTGTTTGCTACAACACAATGCCCTTCGGGCTAAAGAACGCGGGAGCCACCTACCAGCGGTGCATGCAGGCTTGCCTCAAGGAACAACTTGGTCGCAACATTCAAGTCTATGTCGATGACATAGTAATCAAGACCAATGAGGAAGCCTCCCTAATCGATGATTTGCACGAAACCTTCGCCAACCTCGACCGCTACCGGATCAAACTCAATCCGTAAAAATGTGCCTTTGGCGTACCATCCGGGCAACTACTCAGGTACCTCATCTCTGCAAGAGGAATCGAGGCAAACCCAAAGAAAATAAAAGCCATACTGGCCATGGAGAAGCCGAAAAACATAAGGGGCGTTCAGCAGCTGGCTGGGCGAATCACAGCCCTCAGTTGGTTCATCAGTCGGATGGGTGAAAAGGCGCTGCCCTTCTACCAACTCCTCCGCAAAGCTGAAAAGTTCGAGTGGACCAACGAAGCGCAGGAAGCATTCGAAGACCTCAAGCGCCTTCTATCCACCTCGCTAGTACTAGTGACCCCACGGGAAAGGGAACCACTGTTGCTATATATCTCCACCACCAACCAGGTGGTCAACATAGTGCTCGTCGTCGAGCGAGCCGAGGAAAAAAAGGTCCACGGGGTACAACGCCCAGTATACTACCTCAACGAGGTCCTCACGCCAACAAAACAGCGGTACCCGCACTACCAGAAGCTGGCATACGGTGTCTTCATGAACGCTCGGCGACTGCGCCATTACTTTCAAGAACACCCAATCGTGGTGGTGAACGACGCCCCGTTGGGACACATCCTCAATAACCCCGACGCCACGGAACGAGTCGCGCTTTGGGGAATAGAATTGTCTCCACGAGACATCACATACGAAAAGCGCGACGCAATCAAGTCGCAAGTTCTTCCTGACTGCCTCGTGCACTAGATGGAGAACCAGCTCCCTGAAAAACCAGACATGTCCTACCTCTGGACAATGCACTTCGATGGATCCAAGCGAAAGGACGGAGTAGGTGCAGGTGTTATATTGACATCACCCCAGGGGGACAAGCTGAAGTACATCCTGTGAATGCACTTCACTGCCTCCAACAACGAAGCTGAGTACGAGGCCCTGCTACACGGGATGACGATGGCAAAGGCCTGCGGCGCTAAGAGACTCATTATTTATGGAGACTCCAAGTTGGTTGTCAACCAAACAATGCATGAGTGCGACGCACTGAGCGACAACATGATTGCCTACTGCGACCTCTATGACACACTCGAAGGAGACTTTGATGGCTGCGAGCTGCGACACGTAGGCCGCGAAAGCAATGAAGAGGCAGACGCACTCGCCAACATAGGCTCTACATGCGCCTCCATACCACCTGGCGTATTTCTCGAGCGCATCTGCGAACACTCCATCAAGCCAAAGGCAGCAGAGAAGAAAACAAGCATAGCAACGGACTCGGGGGCTATGCCGCCCAATGAGCCAATGGCACTCGACGACCTGGAGCTGGACACATGACTCGAAGGACCAATGAGCGTCATGATGATCGAATCATCCTGGACTCAGCCATACATCACGTACCTCCTCAGCAAAAGGCTACCGGACGACCCGACTGATGCTCGGTACATCGCGCGGCGATCCAAGGCATTCGCTGTTATCAATGGTGAACTATACAAGTGCAGCATCACAAGAGTGCTCCAGTGGTGTGTCTCCACGGCTGACGGAAAAGATGTTCTCCTCGATATCCATGAGGGAACCTACGGACACCACGCTGGCAGTCGTGCCCTCGTGGCCAAAGCTCTACGAGCTGGGTTTTACTGGACTACGGCCATGCGCGACGCCAAGGACATCGTCTAGAAGTGCAATGTGTGCCAGCGATTCACGGACAAACCACACGCGCCTGGCGCAGAGCTCTGGCCAAATCTATTGGCCTGGCCCTTCGCGCAATGGGGATGCGACATGGTCGGCAAGCTCCCTAAGTCCTCACGAGGAGGTTACATCTACCTCCTGGTGGCGGTCGACAAGTTCACCAAGTGGATAGAGGACATGCCAGCAACCAATCAATCAGGGCACAACGCAGTCAAGTTCTTCGTGTCCATCGTCTTCCGCTTCGGGGTGCCACACAACATCATCATAGACAATGGCACGAACTTCACGTCCAAGGAGTTCCAAGAATTCTGCGAGAACCTGGGAATCAACATCAGCTACGCCTCGGTGGCACATCCACAGACCAACGGTCAAGTCGAAAAGGCAAACGGGATCGTCAGCGGCGGCATCAAGAAGCGACTCCTCCGACCACTCGAACAAGCCGTGGGCTGCTGGCCTGATGAACTACAATCAGTACTTTGGAGCTTACGTACAACTCCAAACAATGCTACAGGCTACACCCCGTTCTTCAAGGTCCACGGGGCTGAAGCCGTGCTGCCCGCCGAAGTACGGTACAAAGCGCCACGTGTGGTTGCCTACAGCGAGCAGGAATCCTCCCTCGCACTCGAAGACTCTGTCGACCTCCTCGACGTAGCGAGAGAAATCGCCGCGGAAAGATCAACGATCTACCAGCAGATCCTGTGCAACTACCACAGTAGGAGGCTACGCCCCCGATCCTTTGTCAAAGGCGACTTGGTCCTGTGACTAAAGCAGCAAGGACATCTCAAGCTCGAGTCCCCCTAGGAGGGGCCATACGTGATTATAGAAGTAATCCTAGGTGGCGCCTATCGCCTTCAACATTTAGAAACAAGAGTCGCATACTCCAACCCCTGGAATGTCGCTCAGCTGCGATGCTTCTACCCTTAGTCGTTTTTACTTTTACATTGCAAATAAGGCACTTAGCTAAGGCTACTTAGCCACACATTGTACTTCGTACTGCCTCGCAAATAATAAAGCTAAGTGCCCCAAAACTCTATGTCTTTCTTTATTTTTCAGCAACTTATCGACTCAGGGGCTACGCCACCCTATACACATCTTTTCTACGAACTAAAACGCGATATCCTGAGTAGATGGCATATCAATCGAAACCCTTGACACAACATTAACCTAGTTGCAACGCACCTGACAGGTTAACAAGGGAGTGAGATAAACGCATGGCTAGGCTAACGAAAAGGAGTCGCATAGTGCAACGCACTTACACGCTAATAAGCTCTTTATACATATTTGACAGTCAATTATACACATCATTTATATGAACTTTACAACACGGGTACACTTATGTCCAGGATACAAATTAAGCTACTACTGCAACAAGAGAATATAGGTTTGTTCCTCAAAGAAGTCGACAATCTCTTCTGCTGGGCGATCCACCGCCTGGTAGCGCGGCACCATATTCCAGGCAGAACCTGCTGGCGGCGCAGGTGGCCCAGCCGCAATTTCCGCCACATCTATGTCAGGCCTATGCTGTCGCACCAGCGATAGAGCGGCCTTGGCACCAGCCACCAACTGCTGCTTCACGCACTCGCGAACCGCGGTCAGGTATTGAAACTGGGCAAGGAGGGCCAGCAAGCTTGATGGAGTAACATCCAGCGGAAACATCGTTCGATAAATGTTCTTCAAATATGACTGCGACTTCTTCAGAAAGTGCAGCACTCGCGACGCACGATCCTGCAGGGTCGCCAGCGCAATCGCACGATCATGATCTACCCAGAAGTATCCACTCTCTTGAAGTTGCTCCTGGGAAAGATCATGCATACGAATGGCAATTCTATCCTTCTCATCCTTTGGATGACGCGCGCTGACAACTACACGAAGCAACAATAACAGCATAAGGACAGCGCATCATCGCGAGTGACTACAAGGAAAAGATAAGAGCAAGCAAACTAACACATGAATTGGTCGCCCAGCTGCGTCACCTCGCCAAGCAGATACTGTTCTCGGGCGGCGGCTTTCTCCGCCTTTGACTTCCATACATCCGCGTTACCACGGAGCACGGGCAACTCACGCTCTAGCTGCTTCATGCGGTCACGCAGTCGCGAAAGCAGCGACAGCTCATCTACCCTAGAGTGCGGGGGTGCCAAAGTATCATCAAGAGGTGGCGAGTCCTGATTTTCCCTCAAAGGATCACTTGATGTACCCTACCACAAGCCAAGATAGAAGCAAATAAGACGACCAAATCGACACAATGACGAAAGATTCAAGTGCATTCAAGACTAGCAAAAGTATCAGCAGATAGAGTCGCTAGCAGGCATGTTTTACCAAAGGACATAAACTAATTAACTATTACAAATTTATTGAGGAGTGATTGGCTTCTTCTACTTAGATGGCTTCAGGGGCTTCATCGAGTCCGTGGCAGTGTCAGATGCCACTGACTTTCCGCCAGCCCCTGATGCCATAGACTTTGCAGCCTTCTTGGCTCGCCGCAGCTCCTCAGAGTACTTCGCAACCGTGTTAATCAGCTGTGGCCCATATTTGCCACAGGCAGTCGCGAAGGGAGCAAAGACTACCTGCTGGCCGTCCGCGCTAACGGGCATCGCCTTTGAAACCGCTGTAGAATCAACCTCGACTCTGTGGGCCTGCACCATGGCAAGTGACATGGACGCGTCAGCCGCACGGAGGGAGTTCTTGAAGCTTGAAGGAACACCCCCATCGAGAGACTCCACCAGCTCGTCCATGTTCTCGATTAGCTCAGCCTTGGGCATCAACTCCTCCCGGAGGCGACCGAGCACACCCTTGGCCTTGGAGAGCACGTCCTGAACGGCGGCGCTGCGGTCTTCGACTGCTGAAAGTGCGCCCGCCAAGGCATCGTCACGGCGGAGGGCCTGAGGATCAAAGCTCAAATTGCCAGCATCTGTACATAAATCCACACATGGACAAAAACATCAGCGCCAGCGGCAAAAAGTCGAGCAGAGAAATATAACGATATCCAAAGCAAAGTACCTTAGAGGGCCTTGGCAATCGAGAAAAGCTGTTCTTCGAATAACTTCTCCCTGGCTGCGAAGGAGGCACGCAGATCCTCTTCGCGCCTTTGCGCCTCGTCACGTGCCGCGATTGCTTTATCGTGACCCTTCACAGCCACGGCAAGTGTTTTCTCCATGGTGGCAGCGTTGCGCACAATGGCATTATGTTCAGCTACAAAACAAAAAGGATTGACTATCAGTCGACTATATAAAAAGGAGAAGAAGCAAAAGTGAAGAACACTTACTTTCGACCATGCGATGACGCGTCTCCAGCATTGCATGTTGGCGGCCCATCGCAAGTACTTGTTCCGCCAAGTGAGCGGCTTCCATCACAAGGAGCTATCACACAACAAGGGATCAGTAGAAGCAATAGATACCATCGACTGCAACATGAAAAGAAGAAAATCTACACTTACATGATCCTCCAATGACTCCTAAGTTATCTGCTGTACCGTCATCCGGGCAACCATTCGATGATCCCCTTCATGCGGAGAGCTGGAAGAGTTGTGCCTGGAGTGGGCTGCCAATGGAGGGGAAGGAGCGCGCTCGACCTCTTTCTTGGACCTTGAGGTCGCGACTCCTGATTCTTTCAAGAATTGGACGTCGGTAGAAGATGACGACGCCTCTTGACTTCAAAGACAAAATCAAGATCAAAAAAGGAAAATCCAGAGATGAATCAAAAAAGGCAAATCTAAAGAAGAACTAGAAAACTTACCAATCAAACTTGTCAAAGTCAAAAGTGGGCTCCCCTGACTCTGACGAGGACTCCTTGGGCAGTCGCATCTTCTTACGAGAAGATAGTGCCACGGTGCTCACGGGGATGGCAAGGATTGGCGACTCTGCACCAATGCCTGCACCTTCCGGAGTCGAGGGAGATGACGCATCAGAATTCTTGCTGCGCGAACGCTTGCGAGTATCCGGACTACCCGACTCGGGGGCTTCCTCCTCCACATCAGATAGGACGGTTGACTCCGACTCGTCCTCTTCTAAGGCATCACGAGGGATAACCCCCTCAGGAAGAGGGGGCATACAAGGTGACACCGCCCAATCTTCCATACAGACAACAAATTCAGCAACAAGCAAATAAACAACAAAGAAGCAATCAACAAATTAAGCTACTACGTAGCACAATTGTACCTTAGGAGGAGGGTTAGAAGCGTCGAACGGCGGAACGACGGGCTCACTCGGGAGCACATCCTTGCCGGTGTACATGGTCACCAGTCGAACCCTTTTTTCTATCTCACTCGCGGACATGCCATCGGCAGACACGCGAGTGGCATCGTCAGCACCAGCCCACTGAAACATGGGATGGACTCTGGATTGCAGGGGTTGAACACGACGGCGCATCCACGTGCGACTGAGTGCGCAGCCTCCTTCTGCTTTACCTATGCGACTCTCGAGGTCGCAGACGCGCTCGTATAGCACATCTGTTTCCGCGGACTCGCCAGGCATGACTACATTCTTCCAGCAGCGCCTCCTCTTGCATGGCGTCGAAGTGTCGAAGGGCGCGAGTCCGAAGTGGTCTCCGTCGGCCTTCTGGTAGTGAATGTAGAACCACTTGTCCCTCCACCATTGGACGGACTTCGTCAGCTTGATGTCGAAATAGGTGGCGGATGGATCGACGTGGATTCCGCAGCCGCCTACATCGTAGACCAAGGAGCCAGACGCAGATTGGTGCTTCAGCTTGAAGAGGCGCTGGAAGAGGCCGAAGTGTGGCTCGATTCCGATCCAGCACTCGCAGAGGGTGATGAAGGAAGAGATGTGTAGGATAGAATTCGGGGACTGCTGATGAAGCTGGAGCCCGTAAAAACAAAGCAGGCCCCTGAAGAAGGGATGCAGGGGCAACGAGAGGCCGCGAATGATGAATGCCAAGAACATCACTCGAAAATCAGCATGAGGAGCGGGATTATCTCACCGCCGGAGACGCACGCGTCGGTGACTGTGGCGGACAGCACTCTGTCTTGGCGAAGAAGACGGAGATCAGAGGACTTGATGATGGAGGGACGCCACGTGCCATTCATGATGCGAGTGCCCGTGCCCTTCTTCTTCCCGCCGGCGGCGGTACTGGTGCTCACTGCGGCGGCGCCGCCCTTCTTCTTCACTCCAGTAGCGGTAGCTGCGGAATCGGCCGTAGCACCTCCCTTCTTCTTCCCCATTGCGCAGTGGCGATGCGACCGGAGAAAGTAGCTGGGAAATGTGCGGAGCTGGTCTAGCGCCGTAGAGGAAAAGAGAGCAGAGAAAGCAGGGGAGCAGCAGTAATGGCGATGAAGGAAAACGATGAGTGAAAGCAGATGTGGATTTTACCGTCGTAGCACCACTACTTAACCCCTGGACGCGTGGCGATCATCGTGCAAGCCACGTGGAGGAGCTGAAACACGAACCGTCCCCCCCACTACTCCCGTTACGTGCGGAAATCGAGGAGGCGTGGTTAAAATAAACATTACGCACACCCAATAAAATCAAAGTCAGATAGTAGGGCCCACCGCTCGTCACGTCCCGTCAAACTCGCTCACGCGGGCAACTGAGGTCATGAAATCGTCAACACTGACGTCATCAAAAGCTACGCAGTAGCAGAATTCGACTACTTTAGTTCTTGCTCGAGTCTTCAACTCCACCAAGCACTCGGGGGCTACTCCCATAGGGAGCGCTGGTCGCGCACCCTACGATTTTGCTTTCTTCTTCTTTTTCAGGAACATGGACAATCAAAAGCAAACCCAACCACTCGAAGCATGGCTCGACTATGGACATGGGTTACTCCCATAGGGAGCGCCAGAAGCAAATTCAACTGAAACAAGCAAACAAAAAGATGACAGCAGTCGCAAAAGTTATTTAGTCGCTTCCTGAGTCTTCGACTCAACCAGGCACTCGGGGGCTACTCCCATAGGGAGCGCTGGGCGCGTACCCTATGATTATTTGTACAAAGTACTGTGTGTTGATAAACATCCACACTTGAAGTTTATGGCGACACCGCCTCATAATTTTTCCTTACAAAGAGACCGTGTCTCCTAGGTTACCCGAATCATCTCTGCGATGATAAAATTCGGATGTCGCGCTTGCAGTGTGAACGTAAGACCTGAATAAGGCCTAGCAACGCATTAAACTGCGCACTACCAGAAATATATCCGTGCCTACAGGTATGATGAATGTGCCTTGACGGACGCGTCGAGTGCTCACACCCATATACTGGAATTCGACTCCTCTAAGACCTCCGTGGCTTGAGTCGAATTACGCCATCACTTTTTCGGAATTGAGTCCGGGGACTCGAGTTCGAGTAGATGGCGTTGTTTTACCCTAAGGTAGTTAACTGATACCGATACATCGGTTAAATCATGCACGCACATCGACAATCCCTATGACACAAAACAGAGTAGTTGAAAAATATACCCAGTCATGCACTCGAAAGGCTTCATAAAGTCCCTAGTCGAATCTGCGATTCCACTGGACACTCGGGGGTTACTGACATGGGTATACCCTACAGGTACTCGAGCTTGGTATATACGACCTGAATACGTGGAGGCCCACGGTGTCGCCAAGGCCCAAATAAAGAACTCGAGTGGCCTACGGACTCTCGATTGCTTGAAGAAGAAGAAGAAACTAAAGATAGAAAGTTCAAAGGGGAAAACCCGAATCTTTAACTGACTCGACCTGCTACCTGAGACCTAGCCTATCTATATAAAGTATAGGAGGGGGCGACGAGAAGGACACACGCAACCCTAGTTTCCACAACCCTCGCCAGATTGTGTTTGCGCACCATTGTAATCCTTGATTCCTTTGATAATTCCACGAGCAGACAAGCAGGAGTAGGGACCTCTACGAGTCCTTTACTTGGGTAAATCTTCAAGTCCCTTGTGTGTTTGTTTGCTAGCCGATAGATGTCTCCAGCGCTCCCTCCTTCTCCAAAACCCAAGTCCATAACAATGGGCATTGATGAGTTAAACCCTCGTCAACCACTAACAAGTAATATAGTTCTAAGTTAAAGTGCTAACTCTATGTTTAACTATGAGGTTAAATTTGAAACCTAAGCTGAGTTCTGAAGCAAAGAAAGATAAAATAAAGTTCTAGAATCACTTAAGTTGGGAAGCTATTGTCATAAACACAACTCTGTTGTGGTCAAGTCAAGATTCATCACTTCTTCATAAGTCATTTTGAAAACATCTGACAACGAAACAGTATGGCCATTCCAACTGTCAATAATCGCGGACGTGGCTATTCGAATAGTTTGACACTCTGCAGAGGTGGTACACTTTCACCACAAGATTCGATACATCTGTCAGGGATAACCCTGAATCATCATACTTAGTATGTAGATAATCAAACATAACTTTCCCTTTACACACCCTAGTATAAGCACCTCTCCTATGAGCATGGCCTCCCAACCATGACCATCAGTCATCTTGGGCACTTCATAGGTGGACAACGTTGAGAGGTAGCCTCAGCTCAAACCTCTCCCACGAGGGAACTAATACTAATGCATATAAATTTCCAGCTAAGCCTTACCCAATTTAGGTAGTGTGGTTGTACGGTAAATTTGGAATGGTAGCGCATCCGGATCCAACCATCAGTTTTATAAAAGGGTTAAGGCTCATGCCTCATCATTTTCATCATCATAACCTATTTTTGTTTCTCAACAGATGTCAAAACATCTCAATAGAATGACTCATCATTCCAAGGTTTTCATAATTCATTTTCACCAAGTGTTCCCATCTAAAGTGACTCAAGTTTTTGAGCTACTCTAAGCTACTAAGTTAAGAGTGTTCACTAAGGTGGGAAAAGATGGGTTCAATCTCATGCCACAGAATGACATCTAAAAGGGTTCTAAATAGGTCAAGTTTTATACTCTTTATGCTACCTTCAAAACAAGTAAAGAACTTTGGGTAAAGTAAAGGAAGTAAAGCTTGAAAATAAGACTTGGGGTAACTAATAGTCAAAGTGATATGTCTCAAGCATGCCTATAGCATCTTGGATCAAGTTAACTAGCTTAATTCTATCTTGCTACAATAGCTTGCCTTGGTTGGTGCAGTGGTTGAAGTTTTCTTCTTCTTCTTGGTAGAACTCCTCCTCCTCGAAAGCTTGGTCAGTACTATCGTCTATAAATACATACGGAGTACACAATCACCACACAATACTTAACTAGTATAATTAGTATTCTAAGGCACACCTTTGATGATCTATTATCATCACAAGCATCACAATTTTTAATTTAATAGTTTCATCCTTTTTATTTTAGAAAAGTAATTTCTACTCATTGAAAAATTAACTAAGATTTAATATTCCCACTTCAAATATGGGATCATGTCGACACATGTCATCACCACATATTCTAACATGTGGGAATGTGATTTAAGGGTTGGTTCATAATTACTTTGGTTTAAGTTCATTATTTAATGATTTAAAGTGACTAGAAATGCCTATATAGCATTAGTTTGGTACTAGTCCAAAGTCACTGCATGTAAACCTTAATATTATCACACATTCAGATAGACATGTTGAAATGTGATTTTTGAGAGTTAGAATCAACTCAAGATCTATCTTGGTTGATTTTATAAAAATGTTGCAAGGTGCAAATGCCTCTGTTTTTCTATTTTTACTAGGAGAGATCTATAACACTACTTAAATTAAATCCAATGGTCTTGGATCAATAATTTCAATACCTTTCAGGCAAAATTGGTTTCATGCAATTTGGATTTGTTAAAGTCCCAGAATTGATTTTTAAACTAGTGGACGGAAACTAGATTAACTCTAAATAAAAAAACTAAATTTGAAACTTTCACAAACGCGGGAACTAGCTGGGCCGGCCTAGCTACGCACAGCGTGCGCAGCAGGCTGCCTGATAGGCAGGCTCCACTTGTCAGCGGCACAATTTAACCGAAGCGGTATCTAGCATCCTGGGCCACACGATTTAAAGGGGATCCAACAGTGGTGATCATCATCGACCCAACTCCGGCGAGAATGTGACCTAGACGTAGCGGTAGGGGTCGATTGGGGTCATACCAGGGCTCCAACAAGGTCGGTGAGGCGGGCAAACGGGCTGGTAGACGACGGTGATGCGAGGCACGGTTACAGCGGGGCTTGGGGTGCTCTAAATCGAAAACGCCCTTCTCCTCCTACTGCGGCAGCTTCGGCTTCAATTCCGGCGAGACAGAGCTCGAGTGGCTTCAGTGAGAGGTGGGTAAGGTTAAGTGAGAGGTGAGGAGTGTGGGAGTGTGAAGAAATGGGGCTGGGGTGGCCGCTTTATATAGGGTCGACGAGGGGACAGAACGGGCGCCGGTGAGGTCATCGGTGACGAAGCTGCGGGGCTCTCTCGGCATGGGCGAGGGCGGTGTTGGAAGCTCTATTCCCCGGCGGTCCTCTGAGGCTTAAAGGCGCGGCAAGGCAGAGTCTCTACTGGTCGGGAGCGTGCGATGGACTGCGCGCAACCGGCCGTGTTCGACGCTATTCCTTTGGTCTGCTAGTCACGAGGCGCCGAACGACGATGTTTGGGCGGTTGCTGGGCCTGCTGCGGCTGCTGACACGCAATGCTAGAGCTAGGCATGGTCGGTGCGGCTCTGGCGGGCGCAGCGCTCCAGGGTGATCGGCATAGTAGACAGCGGAAAGGGCGCGAGCAACTGAGGCTTGTCCTCCGCTTGTTTTTGGTCGGGGGCTAGTCGAGGCGAAGCGGTGTGATGGCGCCTGTTTCCCAGCAAGCGAATGAGAGCGTGGGACGGGTTGGGGAGAGCGGTCCGTGGTCGACCTGGGCAAGGCTTCGGACGGCGAGTTACTGCAGCAGACAGTGGAGAGGGAGAGAGGGTTAGGACCGGGGTTCTAGCTGGGGGAACCAGGGGACCAAGTTAGGCACAAATGGTGACCAAAGCTACTTCTCACTATAGTGTTTTAGGATTTGCAAGATTTGTGCCTGCCACCTGCTCGACAGAATGGCCACAAGAAGCAGAAATTTGAATTTTGGGTTCAAAAATTTTGAGTGATCTTCACTAGTACTAGGTAGTCTCTGGTTGAAAGGGTTTTGAAAATAGAGGTCAATTGGATGGTTTTGGAAATACGGGTGATCTAGGCATATGCATTGAATTCAATTTCAAACTGTCATTTAAAATTAGTATTTGAATGTTTTTAGCAGATCACAAAGTGGGCCTTGGTACCTCAGTATGTGTACTAGCAAGGGGTGTAAAGATCCACGATTGTTTCTGTTAAGTTTTGAGTACTAGGAATAGCCAAAGTAGGCATGATAGTTAATTTGGCCAAAATGACCATTCACTTTAATTATTCATTTTGAGTTGTTTTTCTTTGGGAAAAGTTTGGGAAAGATTTAGATGATGTTTATTTTACCTAAGAAACATTTTACAAGCAAAGACTCGCAGAACCATGGCAATTCAAATCAACTCCTAATTTAAATGCACATACACATGAATACTTTCATATTTTGAAATGGAAAAGTTTTTCTTAACCCTAATTTTGAGGATTTGGATCTTGATAAGCTTAGATTAAAGTTTTGGGATGTTACCAACCTTCCCCCCTTAAACAAAATCTCGTCCCGAGATTTACAAAGAAAACTAGGAACTAAAGATATCTGGGAACTCTGTCCTAATGTAATCTTCGCGCTCCCACGTGGCTTCCTCCTCTGTATGGTTGCTCCATTGAATCTTGAGAAACTTGATACTCCTGGTCCTGGTGGTTCTGTAGGCTTCTTCTAAGATACGGATGTGCACTTCCCGATAGGTCAGGTCATTGTTGATTTCTTGCCGCTCTATGATCGATGTTCTTGAAAACTTCAGTCTTCTCGAGCACTTCCAAGCATTTGCGAAGTAACGAGATATGGAACACATTATGGATGGCTGACATATCTTCAGGTAGTTCCAATTGATACGATACTTCTCCTTGATGATTCAGAATCTTGAATGGCCCGATATATCTGGGGCTAACTCTCCTTTCAGACTAAAGCGTTGAGTTCCCTTGAATGGTGAAACCTTGAGATACACAAAATCTCTGACATTGAAAGTCAGGTCTCTCCTTCTCTTGTCAGCATAACTCTTCTGTCTGGATTGGGCGGTCTTGAGGTGCTCGCGGACTTTGTGAACCTTCTCTTTGACTTGTCGGAGAATGTCGGGTCCAAAGATCTGACTCTCTCCTACTTGCGACCAATTCAAAGGGGTACGGCACTTCCTTCCATATAGGAATTCAAATGGTGCCATCTGCAAACTAGCTTGATAACTGTTGTTATATGAGAATTCTGCGAAAGGCAGGTAGTCTTCCCATTTTGATCTGTATTCCAGCACACAAGCTCTAAGCATATCCTCTAAGATCTGGTTGACTCTCTCAGTCTTTCCATGAGAAGAACACACATGCAACGACACTAGGTGTGCTTCATGATATGGTTTGTGAGAAGAACACACATGCAATGACACGGGTGGATCCATGTGTGGTCTTTCGGAAGAACACACATGCAATGACACTGGATCCATGTCTGGTCTGTCAGAAGAACACACATCCAATGACTCTAGTTGTGGTTCATGAAAAGAGCAGACATGCAATGACACTGGTGGATCCATGTGTGGTTCATGGGAAGAACACACATGCAATGACACTGGATGATCCATGTGTGGTATGTGGGAAGAGCAGACATGCCATGACACTGGTGGATCCATGTGTTGTTCATGGGAAGAACACACATGCAATGACACTGGGTGTGGTTCATGATATGGTCTGTGAGAAAAACACACATCCAATGACACTGGTGGATCCATGGGTGGTCTATGAGAAGAACACACATGCAACAACACTAGGTGTCGTCCATGATATGGTTTGTGAGAAGAACACACATGCAATGACACTGGTGGATCCATGTGTGGTCTTTGGGAAGAACACACATGCAACGACACTGGATCCATGTGTGGTCTGTGAGAAGAACACACATCCAATGACTCTAGCTGTGGTTCATGAAAAGAGCAGACATGCAATGACACTGGTGGATCCATGTGTGGTTCATGGGAAGAACACACAAGCGATGACACTAGGTGGATCCATGTGTGGTCTGTGAGAAGAACACAAATGCAATAACTCCGGTGGATCCATGTGTGGTTCATGGGAAGAACACACATGCAATTACTCTAGGTGAAGTTCATGATATGGTATGTGAGAAGAACACACATGCAATGACACTGGTGGATCCATGTGTGGTCTTTGGGAAGAACACACATGCAATGACAGTGGGTGTGGTTCATGATATGGTTTGTGAAAAGAACACACATGCAATGACACTAGTGGATCCATGTGTGGTCTTTGGGAAGAACACACATGCAATGACACTGGATCCATGTGTGGTCTGTGAGAAGAACACACATCCAATGCCACTAGTTGTGGTTCATGAAAAGAGCAAACATGCAATGACACTAGTGGATCCATGTGTGGTTCATGGTAAGAACACACATGCGATGACACTGGGTGGATCCATGTGTGGTTTGTGAGAAGAACACACATGCAATGACTCCGGTGGATCCATGTGTGGTTCATGGGAAGAACACACATGCAATGACACTGGTGGATCCATGTGTGGTCTTTGGGAAGAACACACATGCAATGACACTGGATCCATGTGTGGTCTGTGAGAAAAACACACATCCAATGACTCTAGCTGTGGTTCATGAAAAGCGTAGACATGCAATGACATTGGTGGATCCATGTGTGGTTCATGGGAAGAACACAGATGCGATGACACTGGGTGGATCCATGTGTGGTTTGTGAGAAGAACACATATGCAATGATTCCGGTGGATCCATGTGTGGTTCATGGGAAGAACACTCATGCAATGACACTGGGCGGGGTTCATGATATGGTCTGTGAGAAAAACACACATCCAATGACACAGGTGGATCCATGTGTGGTCTGTGAGAAGAACACACATGCAATGACACTAGGTGTGGTCCATGATATGGTTTGTGAGAAGAACACACATGCAATGACACTGGTGGATCCATGTGTGGTCTTTGGGAAGAACACACATGCAATGACACTGGATCCATGTGTGGTCTGTGAGAACAACACACATCCAATGACTCTAGCTGTGGTTCATGAAAAGAGCAGACATGCAATGACACTGGTGGCTCCATGTGTGGTTCATGGGAAGAACACACATGCGATGACACTAGGTGGATCCATGTGTGGTCTGTGAGAAGAACACAAATGCAATAACTCCGGTGGATCCATGTGTGGTTCATGGGAAGAACACACATGCAATTACTCTAGGTGAAGTTCATGATATGGTATGTGAGAAGAACACACATGCAATGACACTGGTGGATCCATGTGTGATCTTTGGGAAGAACACACATGCAATGACACTGGGTGTGGTTCATGATATGGTTTGTGAAAAGAACACACATGCAATGACACTAGTGGATCCATGTGTGGTCTTTGGGAAGAACACACATGCAATGACACTGGATCCATGTGTGGTCTGTGTGAAGAACACACATCCAATGCCACTAGTTGTGGTTCATGAAAAGAGCAAACATGCAATGACACTAGTGGATCCATGTGTGGTTCATGGTAAGAACACACATGCGATGACACTGGGTGGATCCATGTGTGGTTTGTGAGAAGAACACACATGCAATGACTCCGGTGGATCCATGTGTGGTTCATGGGAAGAGCACACATGCAATGACACTGGTGGATCCATGTGTGGTCTTTGGGAAGAACACACATGCAATGACACTGGATCCATGTGTGGTCTGTGAGAAGAACACACATCCAATGACTCTAGCTGTGGTTCATGAAAAGCGTAGACATGCAATGACACTGGTGGATCCATGTGTGGTTCATGGGAAGAACACAGATGCGATGACACTGGGTGGATCCATGTGTGGTTTGTGAGAAGAACACATATGCAATGGCTCCGGTGGATCCATGTGTGGTTCATGGGAAGAACACTCATGCAATGACACTGGGCGTGGTTCATGATATGGTTTGTGAGAAAAACACACATCCAATGACACTGGTGGATCCATGTGTGGTCTGTGAGAAGAATACACATGCAACGACACTAGGTGTGGTCCATGATATGGTTTGTGAGAAGAACACAGATGCAATGACACTGGTAAAACCATGTGTGGTCTTTGGGAAGAACACACATGCAATGACACTGGATCCATGTGTGGTCTGTGAGAAGAACACACATCCAATGACTCTAGCTGTGGTTCATGAAAAGAGCAGACATGCAATGACACTGGTGGATCCATGTGTGGTCTGTGAGAAGAACACAAATGCAATGACTCCGATGGATCCATGTGTGGTTCATGGGAAGAACACACATGCAATTACTCTAGGTGAAGTTCATGATATGGTATGTGAGAAGAACACACATGCAATGACACTGGTGGATCCATGTGTGGTCTTTGGGAAGAACACACATGCAATGACACTGGGTGTGTTTCATGATATGGTTTGTGAAAAGAACACACATGCAATGACACTGGTGGATCCATGTGTGGTCTTTGGATAGAACACACATGCAATGACACTGGATCCATGTGTGGTCTGTGAGAAGAACACACATCCAATGACACTGGTTGTGGTTCATGAAAAGAGCAGACATGCAATGACACTAGTGGATCCATGTGTGGTTCATGGTAAGAACGCACATGCGATGACACTGGGTGGATCCATGTGTGGTTTGTGAGAAGAACACAAATGCAATGACTCTGGTGAATCCATGTGTGGTTCATGGGAAGAACACACATGCAATTACTCTGGGTGTGGTTCATGATATGGTCTGTGAGAAGAACACGCATGCAATCACACTGGTGGATCCATGTGTGGTCTTTGGGAAGAACACACATGCAATGACACTAGTGATATGTGGTCTGTGAAAAGAATACACATGCAACGACACTAGTTGTGGTCCATGATATGGTTTGTGAGAAGAACAGACATGCAATTACACTGGTGGATCCATGTGTGGTCTTTGGGAAGAACACACATGCAATGACACTAGGTGTGGTTCATGATATGGTTTGTGAGAAGAACACACATGCAATGAAACTGGTGGATCCATGTGTGGTCTTTGGGAAGAACACACATGCAATGACACTAGATCCATGTGTGGTCTGTGAGAAGAACGCACATCCAATGACTCTAGCTATAGTTCATGAAAAGAGCAGACATGCAATGGCACTAGTGGATCCATGTGTGGTTCATGGGAAGAACACACATGCAATGACACTGGTTGATCCATGTGTGGTATGTGGGAAGAGGAGACATGCAATGACACTAGTGGATCCATGTGTTGTTCATGGGAAGAACACACATGCAATGACACTGGGTGTGGTTCATGATATGGTCTGTGAGAAAAACACACATCAATTGACACTGGTGGATCCATGTGTGGTCAATGAGAAGAACACACATGCAACGACAATGGGTGTGGTCCATGATATGGTTTGTGAGAAGAACACACATGCAATGACACTGGTGGATCTATGTGTGGTCTTTGGGAAGAACACACGGGCAATGACACTGGATCCATGTGTGGTCTGTGATAAGAACACACATCCATTGACTCTAGCTGTGGTTCATGAAAAGAGCAGACATGCAATGAAACTAGTGGATCCATCTGTGGTTCATGGGAAGAACACACATGCGATGACACTAGGTGGATCCATGTGTGGTCTGTGAGAAGCACACAAATGCAATGACTCCGGTGGATCCATGTGTGGTTGATGGGAAGAACACACATGCAATTACTCTAGGTGTGGTTCATGATATGGTATGTGAGAAGAACACACATGCAATGACACTGGTGGATCCATGTGTGGTCTTTGGGAAGAACACACATGCAACGACACTGGGTGTGGTCCATGATATGGTTTGTGAGAAGAATACACATGCAATGACACTGGTGGATCCATGTGTGGTCTTTGGGAAGAACACACATGCAATGACACTGGATCCATGTGTGGTCTGTGAGAAGAACACACATCCAATGACTCTAGCTGTGGTTCATGAAAAGAGCAGACATGCAATGACACTGGTGGATCCATGTGTGGTTCATGGGAAGAACACACATGTGATGACACTGGGTGGATCCATGTGTGGTCTGTGAGAAGAACACAAATGCAATGACTCTGGTGGATGCATGTGTGGTTCATGG
>CAJUXJ010001973.1:0-19784 GCA_910589775.1 Avena eriantha | reverse complement strand
AAGAGCAATTTTGTGGCACAAGATGAAGAGAGAAATCGGAAGCTACATCGCCAAATGTGACATCTGTCAAAGAGTCAAGCAGAGCATCAGAGACCTGCATGACTGTTGCAACCATTGCAAATTTCGGAATGGAAATGGGATTCTGTAGGAATGGACTTTATCACCTTTTGCCTACTTCTAGTAGGGGAAATGACTCAATCTGGGTCATAGTTGATAGACTGTCCAAGGTTGCTCACTTTATACCTGTCAAGACAACCTACCAGAGTTCGAAGCTAGCAGAACTATATATTGCTAGGATTGTTAGTCTGCATAGAACCCCCAAGGCCATAGTACCCAGATCGAGCAA
Organism: Avena eriantha; assembly: GCA_910589775.1. Classification (NCBI taxonomy): domain Eukaryota; kingdom Viridiplantae; phylum Streptophyta; class Magnoliopsida; order Poales; family Poaceae; genus Avena; species Avena eriantha. Next base: position 19,438 of record CAJUXJ010001973.1, on the reverse strand, counting down.
CCCAATTTACCTCAAGATTTGGCAGAAAGTTCAGGAAGGATTAGGCACCAAGTTGAATTTCAGCACCGCTTATCACCCACCCTCAAACTGATGGACAGACTGAGAGAGTCAACTAGATCCTAGAGGATATGTTAAGAGCTTGTGCGTTAGAGTACGGATCAAAATGTGAAGACTGCCTACCTTTCATTCTTCTCATATAACAACAGTTACCAAGCTAGTTTGCAGATGGCGCCATTTGAGTTCCTATACGGAAGAAAGTGTCTTACCCCTTTGAATTGGTCGCAAGTAGGAGAGAGTCAGATCTTTGGACCCGACATTCTTTGAGAAGTCGAGAAGGTTCACAAAGTCCGTGAGCACCTCAAGACCGCCCAATCCAGACAGAAGAGTTATGCTGACAAGAGAAGGAGATACCTGACTTTCAATGTCGGAGATTTTGTATATCTCAAGGTTTCGCCATTGAAGGGAACCCAATGCTTTAGTCTGAAAGGAAAGTTAGCCCCTAGATATATCGGGCCCTTCAAGATTCTGAATCGTCAGGGAGAAGTATCATATCAACTAGAACTACCTCAAGAGATGTCAGCCATCCACAATGTGTTCCATATCTCGTTACTCTCACTCGCAAATACTTGGAAGTGCCGGAGAAGACTGAAGTTTTCAAGAACATCGATCAAAGAGCTATAGAGATGAACAATGACCTGACATATCGTGAACCCATCCATATCCTAGAAGAAGCTTACAGATTCACCAGGACCAGGAGCATCAAGTTTCTCAAGATTCAATAGAGCAACCATACCGAAGAGGAAGCCACCTGGGAGCGAGAAGATTACATTCGGACAGAGTTCCCAGATCTCTTTAGTTCCTAGTTTTCTTTGTAAATCTCGGGACGAGATTTTGTTTAAGGGGGAAGTTTGTAACATCCCAAACTTTAATCCAGGTTATTAAGATCCAAATCACCAAAATTAGGGTTAACAAAAACTTTCCAATTAAATTATTAAAGCATTCATATGTGTGTGCATTTAAAATAGGAGTTGATTTGAATTTCCATGATTAAGTGATCCATTGCTTGTAAAATGATTCTTAGGTGAAATAAACATCATCTAGATCATTCCCAAACAAATCCCAAAGAAAAACAAATCAAAACAAATAAAATAAGCAAATGGTCATTTGTGCCAAATTAACTACCATGCCTACTTTGGCTAATCCTAGTACTCAAACCTAACAGAAACAAATATGGATCTTTGCACCCCTTGCTAGTACACATAATGATGTACTAAGGCCCACTTTGTGATCTACTAAAAACATTCAAACACTAAATTTAAATGGCAGTTGAAAATTGAATCTATTTCATATGGAAGATCCCACTATTTCAAAAACGACTCAAATGAGCTCAAATTTCAAAACCCAAGCACCCACAGAGTCTCAAGCTTATACCTAGCACACCCACCAAAAAATATTTTCAAAATTCCAAAATATCTTTCTTGTGCCCATTTCCACAACACATGGCAGGCAGGGTTTAAACTCCAAAACTAGCTCACTGTTTTGAACAGGGTTTTGCCCCCAAATGATCTCCATTTAATCCCTTTGTCCCCTCTTGATCAAACCAGACCCTTAGCAACCCATCCCCTACCCCCTAGTGGCATTGCCATGCCATGCCAAGCACCATCTCACCGGCCAAACCTTGCCTCGCTGCAGCAGACCACCTCTCTCCCTCTCACTTGTCTACGAGCTAGCTCACACCTCACTGCCACCCCTGTCCCCTCCCCTCCCCGAGCCAAGCTAGATCGTGGACCACACCAACGCAACGCACCGCGCCCAGTGCGTCTGCGCCATGCCGAGCACGCGCCAGAGCGCCGCGCCCGACACGCGTGTACATGCCGCCCCTCGACCGTAGCCCGCGTCCACCGCTCCGCCACGACCCAGGAACACACCGGACATGCCCATTCGCCGCCCAACGCACCACAGCCATAGCTCGCCGTGGAAGCCGCTGCCTCTGTCGCTCAGAGTGCGCGCATCGCCCGACCGCATACCACCGCCCCTAGTCCCGCATTTACCCCGTAGAGCATCGCCAGGAGACCAGCAACCATCCGCTATCTCGAGCCACGCCGCTAGCACGCTGTGCAGCCCTCACCGGAGCCGCCCGCCCATGCCTCTCGGTCGCATCGTCATCCTATAAATAGAGGCCATCCCTAGCCATTTGCAGCACACCACTCACCTCCCCTCACCTCACGAGCCTTCCCCACTTCTCCCGGAGCAAGGCGAGCAGCCGTTGGCCAGAATTGCATCGGAGCTGGCCGCCTCTGGAGGAGAAGGGCCCCGCTGATTCCGACCACCCCCGGAGCTGCCTCGACCGTCCCTAAGCTCGGCGTCGTCTACCAGTCTATTTGCCTGCCTCGCCGTCGTCGCTGGAGCCCTGGTACGCCCCCTAAGCACCCCCACCGAGACGCTAGGGTTAGAGTTTGCCGGCGACAGGTCCGTCATCGATGACGAGCCCGAGCCGTTGATCCCTCTTCTAATCTAACGGCCCACATCGCCCCGTACCGCTTCGCGCGTGATGAGCCTCTGACCGGTGGACCCCCCCCCCTTGTTAGTTGTGCCCCGCGCCACGTAGTGTCACTGGGCCGGCCCGTTAGCTTTTTCCCGCGCAACCTATTTAGTTTGAATTAGGATTTTTCCATTTAGTTTAAACCTAGTTATGTCCCCTAGTTTGAAATCAATTCAAAGAGATTTATAAATCCAAATGGAGTGATTCTAATTTTGTTAGAAAGCTACCGAAAAGATCTACCCAAGACTGTTGGATTTAATTCAATTAGAGTTAGAGATCTCTCCTAGTAAAATAACAAAACAGAAGCATTTGCACCTTGCAACATTTTTATAAAATCAACCATGATAGCTTTGGACTTGATTCCAACTCTCAAAAATCACATTTAACCATATCTATCTGAATATGTAATAATATTAAGGTTTACATGCAGTAATAATGCTATATAGGCATTTCTAGTCACTTTAAATCATTAAATAATGAACTTAAACCAAAGTAATTATGATCTAACCCTTAAATCACATTCCCGCATGTTAGAATATGTGGTGATGACATGTGTCCACATGATCCCATATTTGGAGTGGTGAATATTAAATCTTAGTTAGTTTTATTCAATGAGTAGAAATTACTTTTCTAAAATAAAAAGAATGAAACTAGTTAATAAAACTTGTGATGCTTGTGATGATAATAGATCATCAAATGTATGCCTTAGAGTGCTGATTAGACTAGTTAAGTATTGTTTGGTGATTGTGTACTCCGTATGTATTTATAGATGATAGTACCGACCAAGCTTTCGAGGAGGAGGAGTTCTACCAAGAAGAAGAAGAAAAACTTCAACCACTGCACTAACCAAGGCAAGCTATTATTAGCAAGCTAGAATTAAGCTATATGACTTGAGAAAAGATGCTTTAGGCATGCTTTGGTCACCCTACTTTGACTAGTATTTACCCCAAATTTTATTTGTAAGCTTTACTTCCTTTACTTTACACAAAGTTCTTTACTTGTTTTGAAGGTAGCATAAAGAGTATAAAACTTGACCTACAGAGATAACTTTAGATGCCATTCTATGGCATGTGATTGATCCCATCATTTTCCACCTTAGTGAACACTCTTAACTTAGTAGTTTAGAGTAGATAAAAACTTGAGTCACTTTAGATGGGAACACTTGGTGAAAATGAATTGTGAAAACCTTGGAACGATGAGCCATTCTATTGAGATGTTTTGACATGTGTTGAGAAACACAAGGGGTCTATGATGGTGAAAATGTTGAGGCATGAGCCTTAACCCTTTTATAAAACTGATGGTTGGATTCGGATGCGAGACCATTCCAAATTTACCGTAGAACCACAATACCTGAATTGGGTAAGGCTTAGCCAGAAGTTTATATGCATTAGTATTAGTTCCCTCGCGGGAGAGGTCTAAGCTGAGGCTACCTCTCAATGTTGTCCACCTATGCAGTGCCCAAGATGACAGATGGTCATGGTTGGGAGGCCATGCTCATAGGAGAGGTGCTTATACTAGGGTGTGTAAAGGAAAGGTTATGTTTGATTATCTGCATACTAAGTATGATGATTCAGGGTTATCCCTGACAGATGTATTGAATCTTGTGGTGAAAGTGTACCACCTCTGCAGAGTGTCAAACTATTCGAATAGTCGCGTCCACGGTTATGGACAGTTGGAATGGCCATACTGTTTTGTTGTCAGATGTTTTCAAAATAACTTATGAAATGAATGAGGAATCTTGACTTGACCACAACAGGGTTGTGTTTATGATACTAGCTTCCCAACTTAAGTGATTGTAGAACTTTTTTTATCTTTATTTGCTTCAGAACTCAGCTTAGTTTCAAACTTTACTTTATAATTAAACATAGAGTTAGCACTTTAACTTAGAACTTTACTACTTGTTAGTGGTAGTTTGCGAGTACTTAAAGAGTACTCATGGCTTTTGTCCCTGGCTATTCTCATGGCCAGACTATGAAGGAGATTACCAAGATGATGGCCAGCAAGACGACTATGATAACTAAGACTATGTGCCTTCGTCAGCATTGCCTGTGCCCCTGAAGATGGACCCCACCGCTACGCTTATCTTTTATTTCCGCTGCTTGTTGTATTAAGAATGGATCATGAGATCCTTATTTGTGTAAGACCTTATGTATGGTTTGTAATGGATGATGTACTGTGATATCCAATCTGTTATGTCTCACAAAAATGGTAATCCTGGGATTGCGATGGATGACATAACAGGCATCTGGGATTAAAAATTCGGGTGTTGACACACACCTTAGTGAGTGGTGGAACAACCTAGTATATAAGGAGGTGTAACTCTCACTGAACTAGCAATGTGGGGCTAAACTTTGGCACCACTAGCACAGTCATATGCTGCCATGCATAAATAGGCCAAAGAGAATTTCAGAATTTGTCTAATGGGCTAACAGCCCAAAACTCACCAAATTCCAACAATAAGTAGGGCCATCCTCATGGCGAAAATAGTGGAGGCAAATTTGCGCTGTCGTTTGGAAGCTGCTACTGGGGTTAGAGACTCCTCCATCTCCCATGACCTCCTCCACCTCGGGCACGCCGCCATACCACCCTTCTCCTTCCTCCCAGCACTACGGCCGAACAGAGGGACAAGAGCAACACAACTGCCACCGATGCAGAAGAAGTCACCGGGAACGAGCACAAAGGCCTTATTAACGGAAGTGGAACTCTGACTCGCCCACTGTCACCTCCGGATCCGACCGAGGTAGTACCATGACAAGAGCTTTAAGGAGAAGCCAACGGTAGATCCGACCAGCGGGATCTGATGTTACCTCCCGATAGAACACTAAACTACAACATAAAGCCAAAACCTAGACCTAATACTACTACTACTACCACTACCTAGATCTACTCCGGCGCCCCTCATTTGCTACCTCTGGCTGGCTATTCGATGAGAGGGGCTGGGGAGGAGCCAGACTTTTTGTGAGACCCTCTCTAGAGTGAGGCGGAGGAGAAAGGGAAAGGTGAGAAGTCGCCCGATCTTGATTTTGCAATCGATCCACCTCTCCGCAGGCCAAGGCCCCTTTTGCAGATGATATGCAACCCACGACTTCTATTGCAATTGAATGAATTTATGGTTTCCAATAAGACTATGGTTCAGCTATTACTTTTTTCTTGTGTGGAGTTTGTAAATATTGTGAACTTGTCTATAATACAGAAACCATATCACTAGGTATATTACAAAAATATTTTCATATTATATTTAAGTTTTTTTGCATATATGTATGAAAAGGCTTTTTTTAAATAACCAGAAAAGATCGATCATAGAGCACATTATCTATAGGCTTAAGCCTGGTCACATGCAAGCACTCTAAGGTCAATTGCCGCTACCATGACACTTCTAGGTGGCCCTATTTTCATACTCTTGACATTGACGTATGGACATGTGGTGCTCCTTCGCGGGTGTGGTGGAGGATGCGTTATTGTTTTCACAGCATCCTCTCTTACTTCCGTCGTGGAGTTGCCACCCTAATCCCCCTCTCTCTCTCGCGGCATAAGAGTCCACCGTCGCCTGCAATCACGGTGATACTAAGATTAAATTGAGCAAAGATATGATAACTACTCAGCCTAAGAAACCATGGTAGTTCGGAACATGTGTGGTCACTATACCGACCGGCACATCCACACCCAATTTGAATAGATCGAACTGCTATCTTCTTACATCTACACATGCCATTAGAACACAATAACAAAAAAAATAGACATGTTGGATTAGATTTTCAGACATGTTGGGAGGTGGTGTTTTCGCTCATGGGTGCAAACCTATTATGAAATATATATATATATATAATTTAAAATGTAAAAATTAAGAAAGTAAATTATGCATGTATATCTGGATATTTTGTATTATTACACAACTTTTCGGAAAAAAGAACCATTTTATGTGACTCATGTAAAAAAATTATCCAAGCATAATCAGGTTGAGCATCTGAATTTGTGTTTTTATAGGATATAAAAATATATTTTTCTAAGAAAGATGTGTGCAAACATGCGGATTTTTTTAATATTTTAACATTTCAAAATATATTCTTAAACAATGGATTCTTTGCACCCGTGAGGCGTGAAGCGAATTGGATTTTCAGACATTGTTGTGCCTATAGTTTCATACAATAAATCTCTGCGGGTGTAACGTCTACAGTATCATAGAACAAACCACTTTAAATGTACCGAACATGCTACGCGTCCCCAGAATGTCATGCAGGTGGGCGCAGCGACGCGCTTATTCATCTACTCCCTTCGACCAATATTAGGTGATTTAGATTTATCTAGACTCGAATGTATCTAGTACTAAAATATGAATTTAGACAAATTCGAGACAACTGATATCGTAAAGATGACCAACGATCAAGAAATTGCAGGACATTTTGTTCATCCTTTACTAAGGCCACTCAAATCGACCGATCTCCATTAATTAACAACTAACGTGGATCCTAACCTAACAAGGGCACGTCGCCGTCACTGCCGTCGATCGATCGTGCTCACTTGGGCAGCAGAAAGAGTTGAAAAAGACAGAGGCAGTGTTCCTCCGGCAGTGGCTGGACGGCTTGTCCACTCGCAAGTAGCCTAAACTTTCTCGAAAGGAAACATGAGAAAGGCACCGCGCAGCAGTCAACGCCCACCACCACGTCAGAATTACTTGCACGTATGTTGGCATGCTTGTCGTGTCAACAGAAGCGGCTGAGAAAGTGGACATTTGGGATTTGGCCAATGCCGTCAGAAGTGAGGGAATAGTATATTCAACCCCATTATTAGCTATTGTCATGGTTGACACATGGGTTCCCTTAGAAGTTGGGAGCCGACTTGCTTGTCATTGTCAGCATCTGTTATTTTGAGATATTTAAATCTTCGTCTGAGATTAGCATCGCCCGTCACGCTTACGTCAGCACATCGCCTTTCTTCATTGTTGACCACCTTACGCAAAAATCGGCACAGGTGCGAAGCTGGATACACGGTCGGAGAAAACAAATCCCAATGTTTTCTTCCACCAACTCTTTTGACAACAAGAAAAAAGTGCTTCGAATTATTTTTCATTTTTTTTATTTGCTTTAGACTTTTTTTTTGAATGTCACGGAGGACCCAAAGCTGCTTCAAATAATCCAGTCAACAGGTGGGTACAATGTTACAACAAGGCCCAGAATCGAACTTGCACTAAAGACCTCGCACAACTTGCAGGTCAAAGATAAGGCCTTGCATTTTGCAAAAAGGACCCTAGGACTAAAATGAAAAAGCGATCAAGTCCTAGTCCTCCACCATGGCGGAGCATCCAGCGCTGGCAGTCGCTGCAACGTCGGGGATGCACCACTTGACGGATCAACGGAGGGAGGTCCGGCGAGAAGCTCCAAGGAAGGCCTCCATCCTGGAGGTTGAAGAAACTGCCGCTCTTGCAGCAGGAGATCGTGGTGGCGCCCAAGGCCAGCGCGAGATGAGATCGATAACGAAGCAGCAGATCAAGCCGTCGCCCAGAGCTAGCAGAAGCGGAGCTCCCCAGGCCCTCTCGCCCGCCACCACGGCCGGCCAAGAGAGAGAGGGAAGCTCGCCATCAGATGGACGACGGCAGGGCCAGAATTTATTGAGAAGGAGGCCTAGCGCCAAAGGGAAAATCACCGCCCTCCGCCACGGATGACCAGCGAATCCCTCTGTCAGCAACTGTTCAACGCCACGCCACCTCGTCGAGACAGGAGACCTCCGCTCCTTCCTGTAACCCGCAAAGCTTCCTCCTTCCAATCCCATCCCCTCGCCACCACGGCCGGCCAGAAAGAGGGAAACAAGATGAAGGAAGCGGCAGAGTAGAGAGGAGAGGCACACCATGGCACTTATTACGGAGATCCCAGGTGTGGACTTGGACGCAGCCTTCTCCGACCATCGGAGCACGCCACCTCCGCAAGACCCCCTCCGGATGCGCCAAATCCGTCCAACAAAACCCGGCGCCCTACTCCAAACTATAGGCATAAAGCCCCAAAGCCTACCTAGACTACTGCCACCGGCGCCGCCCCTCCGCCATCTCTCACCGGCAACGCCGACGAGAAAGGCGTCGGTTTGCCCCAGGGCCCCGCGGAAGCTTTCTTGGAACTGTAGCAGGGAGGGGTGGGAGGTGGGAGAGGGGTTGTTTGGGGGTGTATGCTCTTCACATGGCCGTTCGCGATGTCACTCACGAGGGCGGCTACCTAGGGCGAAAACCCACGGCACATGTCTCCTCCTTTCTCAACATCGCCCTCACCGGTCTACCCTCCCCCTCCCCTCTACGCCTAGACGGTGGTGGAAGTCTTGTCTTCTGGCTCTTGTGTGACCACATGGCCATAGATGGGGACGCGTAGGCAACTGAGCTTGGGTGCTAGACTGATGGCCCTGAGATGCGTTGGCATGGCAACGGCGGGGGCTCAAAGGACCAATTTTGGGAAGTCTCTTCTTCAAATTTTTAAATAACTCTAAAAAATCACAAAAAATGCACAATAGAGAGTTGTTATTCTCCTAAACTATAGTTTGTCCACTTCCAACATATCATTCGCTAAACTAAAACCTACACTACCAGTAATACGTAGGAGTTGTATATAAAACAATACCAGACGTTCTTTACATGGTAGAACTTCCAGGTTCATAGCCATGACTTTACATTTGTAACCACATTATTTTTTTAGGTTTGCTCCTCACCTTATAAAATAAAACACAATTGGCATGACATACGTGTACCTTTCTTGTATGTTCCAACAAACTTTACACACATACATGTTCCGACAAGATTGGTTATGTTTAATGCTCATGTCATGATGGTAGAAAATGTTGACACATCAGAAAATACAACCACGTCATGAACGAAATCAATATGAACAGTAATGTCGTCGCACCATACAATGCCAAATTATCACATGTCAGCTTTGATTCGTCAAGTGGTCCAAAAAGGTAATGATATGTATAAATGAATTTCGAAAAACAAAATAATATTATAAAACTAGCCACTTTGAAATGAAAGAGGAAATGGAAAGATATTTCCTTAACAAAATTATTAAAAAATAGGAAAAAATATAATGAAAAATATTTCTTAGTAATCATGAAAACCCAAAAATGATAAAATAATTATAAATTTGCAATAAATGAAAACAAAAATACATAAGACTAATAAATCTGGCAATATTATAAAAAATAGAAACAAATTTCAAGGAATGTGGTGATTTTTTGATTATTACATTGTGACTTGTCTTGTATCATTACACTTCCGCAATAAATTTTCATTCTTTTCAAAAATTAGCAAATTATATACAATATTTCATTGTTCTCAAAGTTTCATAGTTTACATTGTTCCTAATTTCATATTTGCATATATTTATTAGTTTCAACTATGCATTTGCGTTTCGTTATGTCTAATATTTTCCTGCTATCATGGCTGCTACTTATGCTAAACTATAGTCTGTGGTTACATATTGTAGCTTTTTTTATGGATCGTTACCTTTTTTCGAAAGTAGGCGCTTTATTAATTAAGATAAGTATTACACCCACATTTGCATAACCAAGATGTACACAGCTGACAACCATCAGAAATCTCTAAAAAAAAAGAATAGATGAAATAAAAAAAATCATGTGATAATACATAACACCTAAGTAGATAGAGGATCAATTCATAGATTACACGGTCATTCATGCCGGGAGAAAATACCCCTCGTTGTACCCTCCAAGTATGTACGACCCTTCGTAAACCAGTCTCAAAACTCCACACGTTGTAGAAATGACCATAAATAGAGTGTAGCGGTGCTTCGGTAGATAACCTGCAGAAAAAAGAAATTTTATCATTAAAAATCTTGTCATTTTTACATAACCATAGCAACCAAATCATGGCGAGCTCTCCACCTTAAATATAATTATGTACTTAAAATCAATTTTGTAACCAATTATCAAATATGAGAACGAGGCAGTAGTCTAGTGGTTGAGTCGCAGTTGGCGCATCCCAACGACCAGAGTTCGATCCCTGCTAGGGGCGAATTTTCGGAATTATCACGCCGACCAGCTTCTATTATATCAAAAAGTGTCTAGTTCTGATGGGTTCGTAGCATGGAAAAAAAAATTCTACCGCAAGAACGAACAAAACCCAGATCTAATCTAGATAAAAGCCAAGATCTAATCTATTAGACATGAGCAACGAGATAGATAGGAACTAACCCTCGTAGATCCGAAAGCGTTAACGAGATTAGATCTCGTGGTTGATGTAGTCGATCACTTGCCGATCTCAATATCGTGTGGACGATCCTTCCGGCGTCGCGTTCCAGCAGCGCTTCCGCAGTCGGTCAAGTGGACGATCCTTCCGGCGCCGCAATTCGGCAGCGCTTCCGCAGTCGGTCACACGTGCGGAGTCGAAGCGGATCTTCCTCTCCCCGTTCCAGCGAGCAACGGAGGTAGTAGATCTTCTCCACGGAATCCCAGCAGCACGACGGCGTGGTGGTGGTGGTGGAGTAGAGAATTCTGCAGGGCTTCGCCTATGCCTGTGCAGAAGAAAGGTGGAGGAGAGAGGCGGCAGAGATTGGGAGTTATGAGAGCAGGGGAGGAGGGGGCGCCCCTGCCCTTCTATTTAAGGGGGAGGGCGCCTTGGGGAGGGGGAGTCCTAGTAGGACTCCCCTCCTCTATGGCCGGCGGATTGGGGAGTGGGGGGAGGAGTCCTCCTCCCCCACGACTCCTAGTCTTGACCCACCAGGACTCCTTGATCCCTATCTTGATTTTCAAGCAAACTCCAAGATATCTTCTAGAACCTTCCGGAACATTCCGAAATCTTCTAGAATCCTCATACAAACACTCCGGAACATTTCCTAACTCAGAAAATGATCCCCTATATATGAATCTTATTCTCCGGACCATTCCGGATCTCCTCGTGATGTCCCGAATCCAATCCGAGACTCCGAACAACATTCGGTCTCCAACGCACATTCCATATCTAGTTAAAACAACTTCGAACCTTAAGTGTGTCACCCTACGGTTCGTGAATATGCAGACATGACAAAGACACATCTCCTATCAATAACCATTAGCGGGACCTGGAGATCCATAATGGCTCCCACATACTCAACGATGACTTCGTGATCGATTGAACCATTTACATACGAAACCAATTCCCTTTGTCACGCGATACTATACTTATCCGAGGTTTGATCGTCAGTATCTCCATACCTAGTTCTACCTCGTTACTGATAAGTACTCTTTACTCGTTCCGTGATATGTCATCCCTTGTGACCTAGTCACATGCTTGCAAGCTAACTAGATGACATTCCACCGAGAGGGCCCAGAGCATATCTATCCGTCATATGGATGGACAAATCCCAATCTTGGTTCATGCGCTTCAACACATACTTTCAGAATACCAATGACACCTTTATAACCACCCAGTTATGAAGCAGCGTTTGATGTCATCAAAGTATCCATCCGGTGATGGTGATTAACATAACCTCATGGTCTAAGGATTAGGTTACTATGTATTTGAAATCTTATTGCAATACGAACTTAATGACTTGATCTTATGCTACGCTTACTATGGGTGTGTGTCCATCACATCATTCTCCTAATGATATAACCTTGTTATTAATCACATCCTAATGTCCATGATCAGGAAACCATGATCATCAATTAATCAACAAGCTAGTTCAACAAGAGGCTTACTAGGGACTCTCACATGTTTACAAAACACACAGGTATTAGTGTTTCCTAATAATACAATTATAGCATGGGATGTAAACATTCATCATAAACACAAAGATATAATAATAATCACTTTTATTATTGCCTCTTGGGCATATCTCCAACAGTCTCCCACTTGCACTAGAGTCAATAATCTAGATTACATAGTAATATACCTAACACCCATGGCTTTCTGGTGTTGGTCATGCTTTGCCCTAGGGAGAGGTTTAGTCAACGGATCTGCCACATTCAGATCAGTGTGTACTTTGCAAATCTTTATGTCACCATCTCGGACATACTCGCGAATAGCGTGGAAACGTAGCTTGATGTGCTTCAGCTTGCTATGTGACCTTGGCTCCTGTGCATTAGCTATGGCACCTATGTTGTCACAGTAGACGGCCATCGGGTCCAACGCACTGGAAACCACGCCAAGTTCAGTAATGAATTCCTTCATCCAAACGGCTTCTTGTGCAGCCTCCGAAGCAGCTATGTATTCCGATTCAGTTGAAGATTTCGCCACAACGCTTTGCTTTGCACTCCTCCAGCTCACTGCAGCACCATTCAAAATAAATACGTATCCCGACTGTGACTTGGAGTCATCCGGATCGGTGTTCCAACTAGCATCTGTGTAACCGTGTACAACAAGCTGTTCATCACCTCCATAAGAAAGAACCATATCCTTAGTCCTATTTAGGTACTTTAGGATATTATTGACCGCTGTCCAGTGCTCCATTCTAGGATCACTTTGATATCTGCTAGTCAAACTAACAGCATGTGCTGTATCCGGTCTTGTACACAGCATGGCATACATGATAGAACCTATGGCTGGGGCATAGGGAATATTATTCATTCTTTCTCTATCTTCTGCCGTAGCTGGACTTTGAGTCTTACTCAAGGTCTTACCTGACAACATGGGCACGAACCCTTTCTTGCTATCTTCCATTCTAAACTTCTTTAGAACTTTGTCCAAGTATGTACTTTGTGAAAGCGCTATTAGGCGTCTTGATCTATCTCTATAAATCTTGATGCCTAGAATGTATGCCGCTTCGCCAAGATCCTTCATTGAAAAACTATTATTCAAATAGGTTTTGATGCTATTAAGAAGTTCTATATCATTCCCAATCAACAATATGTCATCTACATATAGTACTAGGAATGCTACAGAGCTCCCACTCACTTTCTTGTAAATACAAGCTTCTCCATAAGTTTGTATAAATCCAAAGTTTTTGATTACTTTATCAAAACGTTGATTCCAACTCCGGGATGCTTGCTTCAGTCCATAAATGGAGTGCTGAAGTTTGCATACCTTGTCAGCATCTTTAGGATCGACAAAACCCTTGGGTTGTACCATATACAACTCTTCCTCAATGTCACCATTAAGGAACGCCGTTTTGACATCCATCTGCCAAATCTCATAATCGAAATATGCAGCAATTGCTAACAAAATCCTCACAGACTTTAGCTTCGCTACTGGTGAGAATGTCTCATCATAGTCAACTCCTTGATTTGTCGGAACCCTTTCGCGACAAGTCGAGCTTTATAGACGGTAACATTACCATCAGCATCTGTTTTTCTCTTGAAAATCCATTTGTTCTCGACAGCCTTACGGCCATCCGGTAAGTCCACCAAAGTCCACACTTGGTTTTCGTACATGGATCCCATTTCGGATTTCATGGCTTCTAGCCATTTGTCGGAATCTGGGCTCACCATAGCTTCTTCATACGTCGCAGGGTCATCATCGTTGTCCACCAACATGACGTTCAAGGCAGAGTCATACCAATCAGGAGTGGTACGAACCCTCGTTGACCTGCGAGGTTCAGCAGTAACTTCGTTTGAAGTTTCATGATCATTATCATTAGCTTCCTCTCCAATTGGTGCAGGCGGCACAAAAACATCTTCCGGTGCTGCGCTACTCTCAAATCCGAGAGAAGGTTCAATAACCTCATCGAGTTCTACTTTCCTTCCAGTCACCTCCTTCGAGAGAAACTCCTTCTCAAGAAAGGATCCATTCTTTGCAACGAAAACTTTGCCTTCGGATCTATGATAGAAGGTATACCCAATTGTTTCTTTAGGGTATCCTATGAAGACGCATTTCTCCGCTTTGGGTTCTAGCTTATCAGGTTGTAACTTCTTTACATATGCTTCGCAACCCCAAACTTTAAGGAACGACAACTTAGGTTTCTTACCAAACCACAATTCGTACGGTGTCGTTTCAACGGATTTAGATGGTGCCCTATTTAAAGTGAATGCGGCTGTCTCTAATGCATAGCCCCAAAATGATAACGGTAAATCTGTAAGAGACATCATAGACCGAACCATATCTAAGAGAGTTCGATTACGACGTTCGGACACACCATTACGCTGTGGTGTTCCCGGCGGTGTCAACTGTGAAAGTATTCCACATTTCTTTAAATGCATGCCAAACTCATAACTCAGATATTCACCTCCGCGATCAGAACGCAGAAACTTAATCTTCTTGTTACGATGATTTTCCACTTCACTTTGAAATTCCTTAAACTTCTCGAAAGTTTCGGACTTATGTTTCATAAAGTAGACATACCCATATCTACTCAGTCATCCGTGAAAGTGAGAACATAACGATATCCACCACGCGATGCTACACTCATTGGACCGCACACATCGGTATGTATTATTTCCAATAAGTCTGTAGCTCGCTCCATTGTACCAGAGAATGGAGTCTTAGTCATTTTTCCCATTAGACATGCTTCGCATCTTTCAAGTGATTCAAAATCAAGTGATTCAAGAAGTCCATCAGAATGGAGTTTCTTCATACGCTTCACTCCAATGTGACCAAGACGACAGTGCCACATGTATGTAGAATTATCATTCAATTTTATTCGTTTAGCATCTATGTTGTGAACATGTGTATCACTACTATCGAGATTCAGTAAGAATAAACCATTCATCTCAGGTGCATTACCATAAAAGATATTACTCATATAAATCGAACAACCTTTATTCTCGGACTTAAAAGAGTAACCGTCTCGCAATAAACAGGATCCAGATATAATGTTCATGCTTAACGCAGGCACCAAATAACAATTATTTAAATTTAAAACTAATCCCGAAGGTAGATGTAGAGGGAGCGTGCCGACGGCGATCACATCAACCTTGGAGCCATTTCCAACGCGCATCGTCACCTCGTCTCTTGCCAGTCTTCGTTTATTCCGCAGCTCCTGTTTCGAGTTACAAATATGAGCAACCGAACCAGTATCAAATACCCAGGCACTACTACGATTACTAGTAAGATACACATCTATAACACATATATCAAATATACCTTTCTTCTTGATGTTGCCGTTCTTCAGATCCGCCAGGTACTTGGGGCAGTTACGCTTCCAGTGACCAGCACCCTTGCAGTAGAAGCACTCAGTTTCAGGCTTAGGACCAGCCTTGGGCTTCTTAGCAGGTGCGGCAGCTTTCTTGCCGTCCTTCTTGAAGTTGCCCTTGTTCTTAGGCTTGCCCCGTCTCTTGAAATTGGTGGTCTTATTGACCATCAACACTTGGTGCTCCTTCTTGATCTCCACTTCAGCAGTTTTCAGCATGGACGACAGTTCAGGCAACGTCTTGTTCATGCAGTGCATGTTGTAGTTCATCACAAAGTTCTTGTAACTTGGTGGCAGTGATTGAAGGAGACGGTGAATCCCCAATTCATTAGGAATCGATATTCCCAACTCTTGGAGCTTCTTTGCGTACCCAGACATGGTGAGCACGTGCTCGCTAACGGAGCTTCCCTCTTCCATCTTACAGTTAAAGAATTTTCGGAGGCCTCATAGCTCTCCATGGCCGCGCGAGTCTCAAAAATTAGCCTGAGCTCCTTAATGATCTCGAACGGGTCGTGGTGCTCAAAACGCTTTGGAGCTCCGCTTCTAAACCGTACAGGATGGCACACTGAACTGTGGAGTAATGATTTTTCCGAGTGGCGAAAACATTCTTTTCGTCATCGGTGGCATTATCTGCAGGTGGGTCACCTAGCGGTGCATCGAGCACATAGGTCAACTGACCAGCCCTGAGGACGATCTTCAGTCCACGGAACCAGTCCGTGAAATTGCTTCCATTGTTCTTAAGCTTTTCTTTCTCTAGGAACGCATTGAAATTGATGGAGGGGGTCGCCATAATCTACAACAATTTGCAAGTAGTTTAGACTAAGTTTATGACAAATTGAGTTCAAATTTAATTCTTAAACTAACTAGGTGAACTCCCACTCAAAACAACATCCCTCACATTGTCTTAGTGATTACACGAACCAAGTCCACTACACCAAGTCCGATCTTCACGAGAGAAGATGTAGTTTCATCGGCGAACAATCTTCATGTTCATCATATCATTTATATGACTCATGCTCTACCTTTCGGTATTCCGTGTTCCGAGACCATGTCTGTACATGCTAGGCTCGTCAAGATAACCTTAGTTTCCGCATGTGCAAATCTGGCTTGCACCCGTTGTATGCACACGTAGAATCTATCACATCCGATCATCACGAGATGCTTCGAAACGACGAGTCTTAGCAACGGTGCCAACTAAGGGTGAACACTTTATTACTTGATATTTAGTGAGAGGGATCATCTTATAATGCTACCGTCGCGATCTAAGCAATACAAGATGCATAAAGGATTAACATCACAGGCAATTCATAATTAGTGTGATATGATATGGCCTTTTCTTCTTGCGCCTTTGATCTCCATCTCCAAAGCACGAACATGATCTCCATCATCACCAGCATTGCGTCAAGGTCAGTGGCGCCGCTTCATGGTTGTCCATCATCACCAGCAACTATTACAACTACTTGGAATAAAGCTATTACAAGATGAATAGACACGCAGGTCTTAACAGAATTAAAGACAACCATTAGGCTCCTGCCGGTTGCCATATTACAACAAGGATCATTGCATACATCAAATACAATCACAATCACATGTTGGCCATATCACATCACAAAACCCCTGCAAAAACAAGTTAGACGCCTCTAATTTTCTTTGCATGTTTTACGTGGTTTGGGGCTTTCGCATAAGACCGATCTTACCTACGAACAAGAACCACAACGTTGATACAAGTGTTGTCAAGATGCTCATTGTAAATTGAATCTTAACTATGGTGGGAGAGACAGACCACCCGCAAAGCCACTTGTGCAAAGCAAGTTGCACGTCAAGCGTGGAGCAAGTCTCATGTGCGATGACATGTAATGTTAGCCCGAGCCGCTTCATCCCACCATGCCGCAAGATGCAAAGTACACGCTAAGACACCGACAACAAAAGCATCAACGCCCACAAAACATTGTGTTCTACTCGTGCAACAGATCTACGCATAGATACGGCTCTGATACCACTGATGGGTTCGTAGCATGGAAAAAAAAATTTCTACCGCAAGAACGAACAAAACCCAGATCTAATCTAGATAAAAGCCAAGATCTAATCTATTAGACATGAGCAACGAGATAGATAGGAACTAACCCTCGTAGATCCGAAAGCGTTAACGAGATTAGATCTCGTGGTTGATGTAGTCGATCACTTGCCGATCTCAAGATCGTGTGGACGATCCTTCGGCGTCGCGTTCCGGCAGCGCTTCCGCAGTCGGTCAAGTAGACGATCCTTCCGGCGCCGCGTTCGGCAGCTCTTCCGCAGTCGTCACACGTGCGGAGTCGAAGTAGACCTTCCTCTCCCGTTCCAGCGAGCAGCGGAGGTAGTAGATCTTCTCCACGGAATCCCAGCAGCATGACGGCGTGGTGGTGGTGGTGGAGTAGAGAATTCTGTAGGGCTTCGCCTATGCCTGTGCAGAAGAAAGGTCGAGGAGAGAGGTAGAAGAGATGGGGAGTTATGAGAGCAAGGGAGGAGGGGCCGCCCTGCCCTCTATTTAAGGGGGGAGGGTTGCCTTGGGGAGGGAGTCCTTGTAGGACTCCCCTTCCTCTATGGCCGGCGGTGTGGGGAGTGGGGGAGGAGTCCTCCTCCCCACGACTCCTAGTCTTGACCCACCAGGACTCCTTGATCCTTCCTTGGTTTTCAAGCAACTCCAAGAAATCTTCTAGAACCTTCCAGAACATTCCAAAACCTTCTAGAATCCTCATACAAACACTCCGGAACTTTCCTACTCAGAAATGATCCCCTATATATGAATCTTATTCTCCGGACCATTCCGGATCTCCTCGTGATGTCCCGAATCCAATCCGAGACTCCGAACAACATTCGGTCTCCAACACACATTCCATATCACACTTAAAACAACTTCGAACCTTAGTGTGTCACCCTACGGTTCGTGAATATGCAGACATGATGAGAGACACATCTCCTATCAATAACCATCAGCGGGACCTGGAGATCCATAATGGCTCCCACATACTCAACGATGACTTTGCGATCGATTGAACCACTTACATACGAAACAATTCCCTTTGTCACGCGATACTATACTTATCCGAGGTTTGATCGTCAGTATCTCCATACCCAGTTCTACCTCGTTACTGATAAGTACTCTTTACTCGTTCCGTGATATGTCATCCCTTGTGACCTAGTCACATGCTTGCAAGCTAACTAGATGACATTCCACCGAGAGGGCCCAGAGCATATCTATCCGTCATATGGATGGAAAAATCCCAATCTTGGTTCATGCGCTTCAACACATACTTCAGAATACCCAATGACACTTTATAACCACCCAGTTACGAAGCGGCGTTTGATGTCATCAATATCCATCCGGTGATGGTGATTAACATAACCTCATGGTCGAAGTATTAAGTTACTATGTATTTGAAAGCTTATTGCAATACGAACTTAATGACTTGATCTTTATGCTACGCTTACTATGGGTGTGTGCCCATCACATCATTCTCCCAATGACATAACTTGTTATTAATCACATCCTAATGTCCATGATCAGGAAACCATGATCATCAATTAATCAACAAGCTAGTTCAACAAGAGGTTACTAGGGACCTCTTATGTTTTCCAAACACACATGTATTAGTGTTTCCTATAATACATTTATAGCATGGAATGTAAACTTCATCACGAACAGAACGATATAATAATAATCACTTTTATTATTGCCTCTTGGGCATATCTCCAACACAAACATGCAAGACTGGTGCTAGTTTCATGAAACGAACACACATGCAATGACTCTAGCTATGGTTCATGAAAAGAACACACATACAATGACTCTTAGTGCAGGTTTAGTGATAAGAACACGCATGTA